>JAVTVY010050336.1:0-23542 GCA_036873755.1 Hanleya hanleyi
GAACAGGTGCAATAAAAGCGTACCTGAGATACAACACATATCACGAATCGTTAGATTCTTGGTATGTGCTTTAGAATAGGTTTACCAGAAGACTATTCTGTGAAGTCATATGACTCAGTCAGTATGTCGGCACCTCTTCCCACTTCCCTTATATGTGTTGTAATGTTTACCTGTATATGGCGAGATTCTGCTGGTGGACGTTTCGTCCCCGAGGCCCGCCCCCTGTACAGACCTTTTGGTCTTTGATATATGTTGGCATTTGTGGGAAGTTGATGCTGGGTCGACATCGGGCCTTACAGATTAGTCTTTTGTGTTAATTGCCGTCATTTACATCTGACGACGATACAGCTCACCAATCGCCAATGTACGAGTTGGCACAGTGAAACAGCTCACCAATTACCAGTATACGAGTTGTCAGAGCATTTCCATCATAGCTCTCTAGATTTGTATCTAATACCGCTTATGCCGGTGCTAGGGGCCGTGTGGTCATATCATCCAAGTTGCCACATGAACAGGTACAATAAAAGCGTACCTGAGATACAGCACATATCACGAATCGTTAGATTCTTGGTATGTGCTTTAGAATAGGTTTGCCAGAAGACTATTCTGTGAAGTCATATGACGCAGTCAGTATGTCGGCACCTCTTCCCACTTCCCTTATATGTGTTGTAATTTTTACCTTTATATGGCGAGATTCTGCTGGCGGACGTTTCGTCCCCGAGGCCCGCCCCCTGTACAGACCTTTTGGTCTTTGATATATGTTGGCATTTTTGGGAAGTTGATGCTGGGTCGACATCGGGCCTTACAGACTAGTCTTTTGTGTTAAATGCCGTCATTTACATCTGACGACGATACAGCTCACCAATCTCCAATGTACGAGTTGTCACAGCGAAACAACTCACCAATTACCAGTATACGAGTTGTCAGAGCATTTCCATCATAGCTCTCTAGATTTGTATCTAATACCGCTTATGCCGGTGCTAGGGGCCGTGTGATCATATCATCCATGTTGCCACATGAACAGGCGCAATAAAAGCGTACCTGAGATACAACACATATCACGAATCGTTAGATTCTTGGTATGTGCTTTAGAATAGGTTTACCAGAAGACTATTCTGTGAAGTCATATGACGCAGTCAGCAGTCAGTATGTCGGCACCTCTTCCCACTTCCCTTATATGTGTTGTAATTTTTACCTGTATATGGCGAGATTCTGCTGGTGGACGTTTCGTCCCCGAGGCCCGCCCCCTGTACAGACCTTTTGGTCTTTGATATATGTTGGCATTTGTGGGAAGTTGATGCTGGGTCGACATCGGGCCTTACAGACTAGTCTTTTGTGTTAATTGCCGTCATTTACATCTGACGACGATACAGCTCACCAATCGCCAATGTACGAGTTGTCACAGCGAAACAGCTCACCAATTACCAGTATACGAGTTGTCAGAGCATTTCCATCATAGCTCTCTAGATTTGTATCTAATACCGCTTATGCCGGTGCTAGGGGCCGTGTGGTCATATCATCCATGTTGCCACATGAACAGGTACAATAAAAGCGTACCTGAGATACAACACATATCACGAATCGTTAGATTCTTGGTATGTGCTTTAGAATAGGTTTACCAGAAGACTATTCTGTGAAGTCATATGACGCCGTCAGTATGTCGGCACCTCTTCCCACTTCCCTTATATGTGTTGTAATCAATGTGAAGCCTATGTGAGCGGGCATATGACTGGACTAGTGTGTCGTCCGTGTTCAACATTCTGCGCATGCGCAGACAGGGAATTGTGGGAAAAGGGAATGCCAATAGACGTTTTGGGGTTTAGGTGGGCCACTATTGGTCCGATGGAGTCAAGTGAGGTATCAATGTCAAACACACGTGAGGGCGCATCCCACTGGGTGGATGTGGAGTAGGAATATCGTCATTCTGCGCATGCGCAGTAGACCAAGTGTATGGAAATAGACATTTTGGGGCCGACATGGGCTAATATGGGTCCGATGGTGTCGTATGAGGTCTTATTTTGAAGCTCTCGTGGAGAAGCATCCGACTGGACTAATGTATCGTCGGGTTTCATCATTCTGCGCATGCGCAGTCTGGCCGTAGTATAGAAAAATACACATGGGGGTGTGTTTGGGGTACTAAACCACTATGGGTCCGAATGCGTCGTGTCAAGTGGCATCTTGTAGCAACGCCTACCAACGCCAAGCTTAAACGCTTCAACGCCCTGGTGAATTAGCCCAAAAGCTCTGATTTTCCTGGAATTGTCACTAATTCATTGGAAATGCAGTGACGCCCGTCAACGTCCGCCTTAACGCCCTAGCATAACGCCTTGACGCCATGATATAGACAGATGAGAGAAAAACAACAACAACAACAACAAGGATGAGAGAACAACAACAACAATAACAAGTTTTCATATAGTTTATTCTCCCCAATGTTACATCATACCCACGCTGGGGGAGCCGCGTTGGGTATGTTTACAATTCGAGAAAACTCTTGTCCAATCAGAGACCGCCATTTGGTCCTGCCATATTCGTTCTTGCCCGTCAAATGTATTCTCGGCTGCACTTGTCCAATCAGAAGCCGTCCTTAAGAAAGTCCCATCTTCGGCCCTGTTCGCTCTCAGCCGTTTGTTCTAATCGTCGTCGGTCAGGCCTGGATATTCGTCGGGCAGCATGCCCTGAAACAGTTGTTTGCGCATTCTAATCGCATTTTCCAGGGCCTCGGTGGGTGGTAAACCCATATCCTCTTCCAAGTGACGCTTGGTCTTCATGATGGACCTGTGCGTGGGGTCGCCTTTCATTTCAAGCGGTAGTAAGGTATACTGTTCATAGATCGCCATGGCTGTTTTCCTGATGCGGGGCCCCATTTCGGTGTATTGCTGTTGTAAGTTACCCTGTCCCGCGTCCTCGATCGCTTCAGCGTGAGTATTGATAGCTGCTGTCACAATACGATCCCAGAAGGTAGGTTCTGCCTCACTTTCCTGGGATGTAGACTGACTATCTGAGGTCAAGCTCTCCATATCAGTAGATAGACTGTCAGCAATCTTGGATTCGGTATCAGTCGATACACTCTCATCGATCTCTGCATCAGCATCCGATTCAACGGACTCAATTCAATTTCATGTATATTTTTCTGGTGTCGCATCATATCGTAATGTCTGGTGAACGTGCGCTCACACTCAGAACAAGTATAAGCCATGTTGACGATTGAACGTCGACTGTGCGTGTTTTGGGAATACACTTGCTTCCATAGACAGTAACGCCCTCCAACACCCACTGTTACGCCTTAACGCCCTATATGTACACCTTAACGCTCGTCTCAACGCTTTAACGCGCTTTCTTAACGCTTTAACGTCGTTTAATGATGCGTTCGAACAAATGTTGCTTTTGTGCTATTGCTCTGACATACGCCGCTTTCCAGTTCATGCCCGAGGTTTTCAACATCGACGCTGTTCTTTCGATTTCCATATGGACTGGGTCCTTGTCCAACAATTTCATACGGGTCACGAGGTCGACATACTGCTGACGTAAAGCGATCGAGGACGCGGGACAGGATAACTTACAACAGGCGTACACCGAAATGCGGCCCGCACCAGGAAAACAGCCATGGCGATCTATGAACAGTATACCTTACTACCGCTTGGAATGAAAGGTGACCCCACGCACAGGTCCATCATGAAGACCAAGCGTCACTTGGAAGAGGATATGGGGTTACCACACACCGAGGCCCTGGAAAATGCGATGAGAATGCGCAAACAACTGTTTCAGGATATGCTGCCCGACCAATATCCAGGCCTGACCGACGACGATTAGAACAAACGGATGAGAGCGAACAGGGCCGAAGATGGGACTTTCTTAAGGACGGCTTCTGATTGGACAAGTGCAGCCGAGAATACATTTGACGGTCAAGAACGAATATGGCAGGACCAAATGGCGGTCTCTGATTGGACAAAAGTTTTCTCGAATTGTAAATATACCCAACGCGGCTCCCCCAGCGTGGGTATGATGTAACATTGGGGAGAATAAACTATATGAAAACTTGTTGTTGTTGTTGTTGTTCTCTCATCCTTGTTGTTGTTGTTGTTGTTCTCTCATCCTTGTTGTTGTTGTTGTTGTTTTTCTCTCATCTGTCTATATCATGGCGTCAAGGCGCTATGCTAGGGCGTTAAGCCGGACGTTGACGGGCGTCACTGCATTTCCAATGAATTAGTGACAATTCCAGGAAAATCAGAGATTTTGGGCTAATTCACCAGGGCGTTGAAGCGTTTAAGCTTGGCGTTGGTAGGCGTTGCTACAAGATGCCACTTGACACGACGCATTCGGACCCATAGTGGTTTAGTACCCCAAACACACCCCCATGTGTATTTTTCTATACTACGGCCAGACTGCGCATGCGCAGAATGATGAAACCCGACGATACATTAGTCCAGTCGGATGCTTCTCCACGAGAGCTTCAAAATAAGACCTCATACGACACCATCGGACCCATATTAGCCCATGTCGGCCCCAAAATGTCTATTTCCATACACTTGGTCTACTGCGCATGCGCAGAATGACGATATTCCTACTCCACATCCACCCAGTGGGATGCGCCCTCACGTGTGTTTGACATTGATACCTCACTTGACTCCATCGGACCAATAGTGGCCCACCTAAACCCCAAAACGTCTATTGGCATTCCCTTTTCCCACAATTCCCTGTCTGCGTATGCGCAGAATGTTGAACACGGACGACACGCTAGTCCAGTCATATGCCCCCTCACATAGGCTTCACATTGATACCTCATACGACTCCATCGGACCATTAGGGGCTCCCCTAGATCCCAAAACGTGTATTTCTATTCCCTTTTCCCACAATTCACTGTCTGCGCATGCGCAAAATGGTGACAACGCCCTGCCACTAGTCCAGTCAGATGCCTTCTCACATAGGATTCACATTGATACCTCATACGACTCCATCGGGTCATTAATGGCACACCCAGATCCCAAAACGTTTACTTGCATACCCTTTTCCCACAATTCCCTGTCTGCGCATGCGCAGAATGTTGACAACGGCCGAGACACTAGTCCAGGCGGATGCCCCCTCATGTGTGCTTCACAATGATACCTCATACGACTCTATCGGCCCATTAGGGGCTCACCTAGACCCGAAAACGTCTATTTTCATACCCTTGGTCTACTGCGCATGCGCAGAATGCCGATATTTCAACCCCACACCCAGTCCATCAGATGCCCCCTCACATTAATACCTCACTCGACTAGGCTTCACATTGATACCTCATACGACTCCATCGGACCATTAGGGGCTCCCCTAGATCCCAAAACGTGTATTTCTATTCCCTTTCCCCACAATTCACTGTCTGCGCATGCGCAAAATGGTGACAACGCCCTGCCACTAGTCCAGTCAGATGCCTTCTCACATAGGATTCACATTGATACCTCATACGACTCCATCGGGTCATTAATGGCACACCCAGATCCCAAAACGTTTACTTGCATACCCTTTTCCCACAATTCCCTGTCTGCGCATGCGCAGAATGTTGACAACGGCCGAGACACTAGTCCAGGCGGATGCCCCCTCATGTGTGCTTCACAATGATACCTCATACGACTCTATCGGCCCATTAGGGGCTCACCTAGACCCGAAAACGTCTATTTCCATACCCTTGGTCCACCGCGTATGCGCAGAATGACATATTTCAACCCCGCACCCAGCCCATCAGATGCCCCTTTACGAATGCTTCACATTGATACCTCACTCGACCCAATCGGACCATGCAGCGTATTTGAATTCTGGGACTACTTTTTCTCCGCGGAGGCTTTTTCCCGTGACCGCATCACCGCCAGACATGACCGCATCACCGCGGAGGAATACAAGGTCAAAAGTTGCCGGAACTATAGTGGTCAACATTTGGCACACAGCCAATGCTGATGCAATCCAGAACATGTCAGAACATGCCTTGATCACGTGATCGCTTTCACCTTGTCGCGTTGCATCATGGGATAGACTGCACTCAGAGGTCAATGGTCAATACGACTGTAAATAGCTTTTCTATACTACTGCGGGGGGATTTCCAAGAGCTCAGTGCGCGTCGGAATCCTAATGTCCACCCTATTTCGTAGGTCCTGTGACGTTAGTCACACTCCCATGTATGAAAGACGGCTAGCATTTAAGCAAAGATGAAAAGTATTCAGAAAAGATTCGATCACAACCTGCATGTTGGGTGTGGTCAGGAGAAAGACGGAACCGTGTGATTGTGCAGTGACTTGTGATGACTGATTGAGAAAGTTATCATAGATATCTTGAAATTTTCCGAATAATCTTATACATGAGTAGTGGGACTAACGTCACAGGACTTACGAAGTAGGGTTTGATATGATTTAAGTGTGTACCTTGACCTAAGACATGTTTTTGCTAATTTCGAGGTTTATAGGTCACCTAGGTAAGTGCAATTTTCATCAAAAGTAGGTCAGCTTAGAACTTGCTGGTAAAAGTCCCCTAATGCACGAAAATGCCAAAAATCAAGGTTCTAATGTCAACGGTTCGTAGGAATACGTAAGACGGTCGAAAGATGACTTAGGGGCCCTCTATCTAGAAATACGGGAGACGGTCGAGAGATGGCTTGGGGACCCTCCATCTAGAAATAACCTGAAATCCTCTCAAAATTTCGAGGTTTAAAGGTCACCTGAGTAGGTTAGCTCAGAACTTGCTGGTAACAGTCCCCTAATGCACGTTCATGCCAAAAAATCAAGGTTCTAATATCAACGGCTCTCCATATTTTGCCGACGAAAGGATTCGGATGGAATCATTGACTCATTACCGGACAATTTGCAAATGAGAGCCTACACAGCCAGAAAAAGGTGATAACTATCACCCCGAAAAGGTGATGAGTTAGCGCCATCACCCTTTTTGATGATCACCTTTAAAAATGATGGCAATCACCTCTGAAGAGTGATGAGCAATGATTGTAAATTGAGGTCATCACCTTTTTAGGGTGATAAGGCACAATCACACCATTAAACGGTGATGACCGTCACCATTTAAAGGTGATGGCTCTAACTCATCAACTTTTAAAGGTGATAGCCAGGTCTGATCACCAAAAAAGGGTGATGGGCGATCACCTTTTTTTCTGGCTGTGTACTTCGTAGGAATAATCCACATGAGTAGTGTGACTAACGTCACAGGACCTACGAAGTAGGGTGCGGAAGATGACTTGGGGGTCCAAGCGTAATGATATAGGTCACCTAAGTAGGTCAAATTTTCATCAAAAGTAGGTCAGCTCAGAACTTGCTGGTAACACTCCCCTAATGCACGTTCATACCAAAAATCAAGGTTCTATTGTGAACGGTTCTCCTTATTTTGCCATTAAAGGATTCGAATGGACTGACTGACTCACTCACTCATTACCGGACAATTAGCAAATGACAGCCTACTTCGTAGGAATATTTAAATCACTTCTTTCAACATGGCAGTGTGACTAGCGTCACAGGACCAACGAAGTAGGGTAGGCATTAGGACTCCGACGCGCACTGAACTCTTGGAAATCACCCCGTCCCAAGTTGAAATCCTGCCTATATTAAGATGGGCACAGCTCAAGTCAGAATGACCAGAGATTTTCATCAAAAATCACCAGAAATTTTCATCAAAAGTATATCAGCTCAGAAGTTGCTGGTAATAGTCCCCTAATGCACGTTCATGCAAAAAATCAAGGTTCTAATGTCAACGGTTCTCCTTATTTTGCCGACGAAAGGATCCGGATGGACTCACTCACTGACTACAGGCCAATTTACAGATGGTAGCCTACTTCGATGGAACAAGTAGCTTTCCTACTGAAATGAGTGAGTGAGTGGGTGAATAGGGTTTAACGTCGCTTTCAACATTTTTTCAGCTATATCACGACGGGGAAGGGAAGGGAGGGGAGGAAGAGGGGCGGGGGTACCTACTTGTAACAGAGCAGATCTAATGCTGCCCATTTACAGTGCTGTCCCACCGAAAAATATCATGCCGTAGGCAGACATGACACCCCACTCAGTCAAATTATACCGACACAGAGCAAACCAGTCCTTGTTCTATCCTCTTAATGCTGTGCGTATGCGAGGCAGCAACAAGTTCCATTTTTCAAGTCATTCGTATGACCCGGCCTGAGATCGAACCCAGTACCGTTTTCGAGGCCCTACTGAAATGAACTCTTGGTGATCTGATATATTTTTTGTTGGATTTTCAACTTCATTTTTTATCTGCTTCAACATGCCTTCACAAAATCAATGTCAGGTAGTTTTTCGGAGCGAGTATTCTTTCCTTTTACACCGGTTTTCTATTTGGCCTACGGACTAAGATGTTGAATACAGCGTGTTCACTATATACATTTGATGAAATCCACCATCATCGTGATCATACATCTTCCACACAACGATGTGTAGTTGTATTTTTTTGTACGGAACAGATTCTACAATTTATAATAAATGCCGAACATGCGCACAATACGACTCATACGGTCATTATTGATTATCAGATGTGATTTATTTGATGTACCGGTGTGATGTCCATCCTCAGTTGTAATGGAGAGAAATGTTCCAGCTGGATAATATGAACAGGGCACTTTTAGCCACAGCACATTCTTTGCCGTCATACCGGCACTTGACCCTAATATGTAATACATTTTCAAGATTAAAACCGTTACATTATCTACAAACCCTATATTCTCACCTGGTATCGTCCAGAGAACAACTGACTACGTGTCGGTGTACATATCGGCTGGACGTAATAATTCTCTAGCTTTACTCCCTCACCGGCTAGCTTGTCTAAGTTAGGTGTCTTGATCTCCGAGTTGTGGTAGCCAACGTCATGAAAGCCGTAGTCATCCGCCACGATGAAGAGTATATGAGGTGGTTTTGCGGCATGACAACTCACCCCGAAGGCGCCCCATATCCCAATAACAGCAGTGAAAATGCCATGTAAATTCATTTCTTTCTTACCAATCGTGTGATTTCAAATTAACGCAGACTTATAGAAAGGCTTGGCTATAATTAGCCTAACAGATAAACATAGCTCTACAAACAAACCATGTGATATTGTTTGTCCCAGATTATTTCACTTTGATACAGTCGGTTGTAAAATGATATGAACAAATACAAAGGTATATGTTTGACTGCTCTATAATGATTGACAAGAAGTGGACAATGAACGGCTCATGGTCTATCTCAAGATAGTCGGTTCACCATTGAATCGTTTTGTCGTTACCATAGCTATGTTAATGTATATGGATTGCCGCTAAAAACCTAACGCCACCAAAGGTACTACTGAAAAGTTCATTTAAGTACAGGCGATATGCAAAGAAGCCCCATTTAACCCACCATCGTCGCCATCTTGTGTCTGCCTCGTCAATACTTTTTGTAGATGGTTAGTGATTAATCCACACTTCATGTATGATTTAGGAGAGAGGATATGTCCTTATCCCAGCGTGCAGGTCACATTACTAGTTGTTAAGTGGCGTTAACGTCCGTGGTGGTGTGGTGGTGTGGCTTGGAGCTGCAGGTTTGTGATCTGACCCCGCTTCCGTTCACCGTGACCGGAACTGACCTTTGACCCCTGCGCGCAATTTTTATCCGGTATTGTTAGCGCGCGCAGGGGTCAAAGGTTAGTTCCGGTCACGTGAACGGAAGCGAGAGTGACCTCACAGAGGTCGTATGCATATGTCACTTCCGAGATCTGAGCTCCACAGGCTTTGAGCTCCAAGAGCTCCGATCCAAGAGCGCTGCCACACGGGAGTTCCCACCACCACCACCGGGCGTTGACGCCCGTCAGCACCCGGCGGTGGCGGTGGTGGTGGTGGTGGTGGTGTGTGTGTGTGTGTGTGTGTGTGTGTGTGTGTGTGGTGGTGTTGGTGGTGGTGTCTGTACATATCCCCAAAAGGGGATTGTAAATTAACCTGGGAAGGATGGGCAGTTCCATTTGGACTAATCAGCGGTCGAGAAAAAGAGCCCATGAGCGATCGATAAAAGAACCAATGGACGGGTACTAGAATTTCGCTCACGTCTGCGCCTGCATCCGGGTACTGGGATGCTTTCGCCTACGTCCGCGCCTACATCCGGGTTCTTGTACACCCGGGTAATGTTTTCTGGACATGGATGGGTTACCTTTGGCTCCATTCTAGGCCACTGATTGGCTAATACGATGTTACCCGGTGCCCGGTGAACTTTTTCCAAAAATTTCACCGTTTCGCTCGGGGACCCTTCCCATCGTGTTCTAAATGACGAGACGTGAAAAACAAATCCAAACAGCCCATATCACAATGAACGTGTGTGAATTTCCAAGGTTGAACCTATACCCCCATATAGCCAGCATATAGGCCTATATACAGACCTCGGTGACTTTTCCCAAAAGTTTCACCGTTGCGCTCCGGGACCTCTGCCATTGTAATTTTCTCGGCGAGACGACAAAAACGAGACCCCACAACCCATAGCAAAGCCCACAAAAAAAATTGACCACCCCTCCCCCCATATAGCCAGTATGAGCCTATATACAGACCTCGGTGACTTTTCCCCAAAATTTCACCGATTCGCTCCGGGACCCCTCCCATTGTGTTTTTCTCGGCGAGACGAGAAAAACGAGACCCCACAACCCATAGTAAAGCCCACAAAAAAAAAATCGACCATCCCCATACCCCATACAGGCATTTTCCCGTATATTGTATAATACAGACCCCTATTGTAGGGGTAAAGTCCGTGTTCCGCTTTTTATAGTTTCGGGAAAAAATCCTAATTTTACATGCACCCACCCCATTGACTTGATAGGCAGGCCCCGATAAGCCCGGGGCCCGATATTAGCCCTTTTGGCGAGGGTTGATAGGGGTTTTCCCCTATTTTAGGGGTAAAGTCCGTGTTCCGCTTTTTATAGTTTCGGGAAAAAATCCTAATTTTACATGCACCCACCCATGACTGAATGCCCCTTCACGAATGCTTCACTTTGATACCTCACTCGACCCAATCGGACCATGCAGCGTATTTCAAGTCTAGGGACTACTTTTTCTCCGCGAAAGCTTTCTCCCGCGGCCGCATCACCGCCAGACCGCATCACCGCGGAAGAATAATCGTGATGACGTCATCAGTTTATGTGTACTTTCCGGATGTTGAAAAGCTCCCACCAAGAGCTCTGCCACATAGGTGGCCCTCCACAGTTTCGTAGTACTGGCCCCTCTCTAATTTCTTAATACGATAGACTGCCCTTGTTCTGCTACATCATAATTCTTCTTGTCTTCTTAATAGCTTATATCTACAATGCCATCATATTCAGCATTATCAACGCTGCAAACGAGTACGTACAAATGGAGTGCTGGCTTCGTCTACACGCTGATCGGGATCATGAGTAAAGTTTGTCCTGCCTCAGTTATGCCCCTTGGGTGTGCCTAAAAATCGGGACTCATTTACGGGAAGAAAATCTGACAAAAAACGGGCAGGTTGACACCCACTTTTGTTTGCCTTTTTAAGTTGAGACCGGACCAGGGAACGTGAGTAAGAAGTTTAATTGAAATCGCTCTTACAGATTTTTCTGGAAATTGAGCCGAATTTGACCATTTTTCGACATTTTTAAGGGGTTATCAACGGCTCTCCATATTTTGCCGACGAAAGGATTCGGATGGAATCATTGACTCATTACCGGACAATTTGCAAATGAGAGCCTACACAGCCAGAAAAAGGTGATAACTATCACCCCGAAAAGGTGATGAGTTAGCGCCATCACCCTTTTTGATGATCACCTTTAAAAATGATGGCAATCACCTCTGAAGAGTGATGAGCAATGATTGTAAATTGAGGTCATCACCTTTTTAGGGTGATAAGGCACAATCACACCATTAAACGGTGATGACCGTCACCATTTAAAGGTGATGGCTCTAACTCATCAACTTTTAAAGGTGATAGCCAGGTCTGATCACCAAAAAAGGGTGATGGGCGATCACCTTTTTTTCTGGCTGTGTACTTCGTAGGAATAATCCACATGAGTAGTGTGACTAACGTCACAGGACCTACGAAGTAGGGTGCGGAAGATGACTTGGGGGTCCAAGCGTAATGATATAGGTCACCTAAGTAGGTCAAATTTTCATCAAAAGTAGGTCAACTCAGAACTTGCTGGTAACACTCCCCTAATGCACGTTCATACCAAAAATCAAGGTTCTATTGTGAACGGTTCTCCTTATTTTGCCATTAAAGGATTCGAATGGACTGACTGACTCACTCACTCATTACCGGACAATTAGCAAATGACAGCCTACTTCGTAGGAATATTTAAATCACTTCTTTCAACATGGCAGTGTGACTAGCGTCACAGGACCAACGAAGTAGGGTAGGCATTAGGACTCCGACGCGCACTGAACTCTTGGAAATCACCCCGTCCCAAGTTGAAATCCTGCCTATATTAAGATGGGCACAGCTCAAGTCAGAATGACCAGAGATTTTCATCAAAAATCACCAGAAATTTTCATCAAAAGTATATCAGCTCAGAAGTTGCTGGTAATAGTCCCCTAATGCACGTTCATGCAAAAAATCAAGGTTCTAATGTCAACGGTTCTCCTTATTTTGCCGACGAAAGGATCCGGATGGACTCACTCACTGACTACAGGCCAATTTACAGATGGTAGCCTACTTCGATGGAACAAGTAGCTTTCCTACTGAAATGAGTGAGTGAGTGGGTGAATAGGGTTTAACGTCGCTTTCAACATTTTTTCAGCTATATCACGACGGGGAAGGGAAGGGAGGGGAGGAAGAGGGGCGGGGGTACCTACTTGTAACAGAGCAGATCTAATGCTGCCCATTTACAGTGCTGTCCCACCGAAAAATATCATGCCGTAGGCAGACATGACACCCCACTCAGTCAAATTATACCGACACAGAGCAAACCAGTCCTTGTTCTATCCTCTTAATGCTGTGCGTATGCGAGGCAGCAACAAGTTCCATTTTTCAAGTCATTCGTATGACCCGGCCTGAGATCGAACCCAGTACCGTTTTCGAGGCCCTACTGAAATGAACTCTTGGTGATCTGATATATTTTTTGTTGGATTTTCAACTTCATTTTTTATCTGCTTCAACATGCCTTCACAAAATCAATGTCAGGTAGTTTTTCGGAGCGAGTATTCTTTCCTTTTACACCGGTTTTCTATTTGGCCTACGGACTAAGATGTTGAATACAGCGTGTTCACTATATACATTTGATGAAATCCACCATCATCGTGATCATACATCTTCCACACAACGATGTGTAGTTGTATTTTTTTGTACGGAACAGATTCTACAATTTATAATAAATGCCGAACATGCGCACAATACGACTCATACGGTCATTATTGATTATCAGATGTGATTTATTTGATGTACCGGTGTGATGTCCATCCTCAGTTGTAATGGAGAGAAATGTTCCAGCTGGATAATATGAACAGGGCACTTTTAGCCACAGCACATTCTTTGCCGTCATACCGGCACTTGACCCTAATATGTAATACATTTTCAAGATTAAAACCGTTACATTATCTACAAACCCTATATTCTCACCTGGTATCGTCCAGAGAACAACTGACTACGTGTCGGTGTACATATCGGCTGGACGTAATAATTCTCTAGCTTTACTCCCTCACCGGCTAGCTTGTCTAAGTTAGGTGTCTTGATCTCCGAGTTGTGGTAGCCAACGTCATGAAAGCCGTAGTCATCCGCCACGATGAAGAGTAAATGAGGTGGTTTTGCGGCATGACAACTCACCCCGAAGGCGCCCCATATCCCAATAACAGCAGTGAAAATGCCATGTAAATTCATTTCTTTCTTACCAATCGTGTGATTTCAAATTAACGCAGACTTATAGAAAGGCTTGGCTATAATTAGCCTAACAGATAAACATAGCTCTACAAACAAACCATGTGATATTGTTTGTCCCAGATTATTTCACTTTGATACAGTCGGTTGTAAAATGATATGAACAAATACAAAGGTATATGTTTGACTGCTCTATAATGATTGACAAGAAGTGGACAATGAACGGCTCATGGTCTATCTCAAGATAGTCGGTTCACCATTGAATCCTTTTGTCGTTACCATAGCTATGTTAATGTATATGGATTGCCGCTAAAAACCTAACGCCACCAAAGGTACTACTGAAAAGTTCATTTAAGTACAGGCGATATGCAAAGAAGCCCCATTTAACCCACCATCGTCGCCATCTTGTGTCTGCCTCGTCAATACTTTTTGTAGATGGTTAGTGATTAATCCACACTTCATGTATGATTTAGGAGAGAGGATATGTCCTTATCCCAGCGTGCAGGTCACATTACTAGTTGTTAATGGGGTAGCAGTGGCGTCAACGTCCGGTGGTGGTGGTGGGAACTCCCGTGTGGCAGAGCTCTTGGATCGGAGCTCTTGGAGCTCAAAGCCTGTGGAGCTCAGATCTCGGAAGTGACATATGCATACGACCTCTGTGAGGTCACTTCCGCTTCCGTTCACGTGACCGGAACTGACCTTTGACCCCTGCGCGCAATTTTTATCCGGTATTGTTAGCGCGCGCAGGGGTCAAAGGTTAGTTCCGGTCACGTGAACGGAAGCGAGAGTGACCTCACAGAGGTCGTATGCATATGTCACTTCCGAGATCTGAGCTCCACAGGCTTTGAGCTCCAAGAGCTCCGATCCAAGAGCGCTGCCACACGGGAGTTCCCACCACCACCACCGGGCGTTGACGCCCGTCAGCACCCGGCGGTGGCGGTGGTGGTGGTGGTGGTGGTGTGTGTGTGTGTGTGTGTGTGTGTGTGTGTGTGTGGTGGTGTTGGTGGTGGTGTCTGTACATATCCCCAAAAGGGGATTGTAAATTAACCTGGGAAGGATGGGCAGTTCCATTTGGACTAATCAGCGGTCGAGAAAAAGAGCCCATGAGCGATCGATAAAAGAACCAATGGACGGGTACTAGAATTTCGCTCACGTCTGCGCCTGCATCCGGGTACTGGGATGCTTTCGCCTACGTCCGCGCCTACATCCGGGTTCTTGTACACCCGGGTAATGTTTTCTGGACATGGATGGGTTACCTTTGGCTCCATTCTAGGCCACTGATTGGCTAATACGGTGTTACCCAGGCCTCGGTGAACTTTTCCAAAAATTTCACCGTTTCGCTCCGGGACCCTTCCCATCGTGTTCTAAATGACGAGACGTGAAAAACAAATCCAAACAGCCCATATCACAATGAACGTGTGTGAATTTCCAAGGATGTGTGTGTGTGGTGGAGGTGGAGGAGGAGGGTGTGTGTGTGTATGTGTGTGTGTGGTGGTGGAGGAGGAGGAGGAGTATGGTGGTGGTGGTGGAGGAAGATGTGTGTGTGTGTGTGTGTGGTGGAGGAGGAGGAGGATGTGTGTGTGTGTGGTGGAGGAGGAGGGCGTGTGTGTGTATGTGTGTGTGGTGTGTGTGGAGAAGGAATGAGGCGGAGGATACGTGCATGTGTGTGTGTCTGTGTGTGGAGGAGGAGGAGGAGAGGGAGGAGGAGGAGAGAAGAAGATGACCCTCATTTCCCCAAACGCTCTTCATTGCACCTCCGAAACTCCGCGTTATCTACTACTTGCGAGTGATCTATAAATAGAACAGGGTTTTTACCCAGAAAGAAAAACTGGTATGCTAGGGCGTTAGGATAAGGCGTTAAGATAAGGCTTAACAGACCGCTATGTAGGGGAAGATAACTCTTGTTGGGCCGTACCGTGACCGAAAGTGACCTTTTGACAGGAATATCACGTCAACTTGACCTATTAACCTATGTGTGTGTGTCTGTGCGTATGAGGAGGAATTACTATAATATTGTTTCTAAAATAAATTTGTTTCGTATGATTCGATAGGCACTCGTGAACACCGCGAGAAGTGATCAGTCACACGTGTCCACGGGTACAAGCGTCGTCGTAATGATACCTTAGGGAAGTATTCGTGGTAAGCTACAAAGTAATAATTTTCGACGGCGAATAGCGGCGAAAGTTACGAAGATACGATAAATTCGTATCGAGCTTTACGGTAGACCTCGACACGAGGAATACAACGCCACAAACCGTGAGTCCGTATGTCGCTTATTTCCCGAGAAATCGTTGAATCACGTGACACCCATTATCGTCTGATTGCGGTGAGAGATACCGTCGGGCGAAAAATTGTATAGGACATTTATCGCGCATCTATACGAGAGGAATACGACGCCGTAAACCGCGAGTCGCTATCATTCTTAGTTCCCGAGATATCGCCATGGGTAATTTATAGAAAATTCGACGAAAATCGGCAGTCAAAAACTAACAAAAAATCGAAAAATTGTTTTGGTCTGAAACGGAATTTCTAGGCTTTAGGCGTATAATTACGGATTCTGTCTATGTAACGAGTATATCTTAATGAAGTTTACGGGAAAACATAACCGTCTCAGTGAACCAACCAATCGTGCGTGACGAAGTATATATCAAACATCGCCGCAGTTGCCCTCGGGCTACAACCACTCGTGCGTGACGAAGTGTATCCTTGTAACACTCATTATACCTAACATACCTTTGTAATATATATCTAGTCGTAATTCGCTTGACTGCTTAGGTCGCATTGAGATTGGTGTCATACACGTCCTGATCATGATTAAAGCGTGTTTGGACTTACATATATATATATCGTTCGCTTGATAATAATGATGTGAATGTCTGGAGGACCCAGCCTTGCATATTCAGCGTGCGTCCGTTCCGACCTGGTTTCAACTCGCTGGGTGGTGATTTTAGGAACCACTCTCTTATGTGGACGAACCATTCCCCTTCGTATGCTGCAGTGCTAATATATATATATTATCTTGTAGCTTGAATGGAGTTTCAACCGTCTCTTTAGCCTGAATCATTCTATCCACTCTAGGCAGGAATTGTTTGAATGAAAACCACCCATCTCTGGTCAGTCGTATGGCAACACCATAAGGTTTTATAATCTGCCCATTATGTCGTATACGTTGAAATGTTACTTGAGGAGAATTTCCTTCACCCCTCACTTGAACGTATAGATTACTCATTAGTCGATACATATTGGCTTTTACAGGTGCGACAGTCGTAGAATAAAGTGAGAAGCGCATGAGAAGTCTTTATATACGCATTGGTCATTTTATCAGTTGACCATGTGACGGTCGACCTAATTTTCGCGTTGACGAGTTAAGTAAGTAAACAGAACGTATTTCAACGCGAATAGAGGCGAAACTTATGGAGATACGATAAATTCGTGTAGGAGCTTTACGGTAGACCCCTACACGAGGAATACAACGCCGCAAACAGCGTGCGCGTATGTCGCTTATTTCCCGAGAAATCGCCGAATCACGTGACACCGATTATCGTCTAATTGCGGCGAAAGTTACCGCCGGGCGATAAAATTGTATAGGACATTTATCGCGCATCTATACGAGAGGAATACGACGCCGTAAGCCGCGAGTCGCTATCATTCTTAGTTCCCGAAATATCGTCACCTCGACCTACTTATGACGTCATCGGCTTCCCGGCTTCCCTGCGTTCAAACTGTCATATTACATTCTACTCCTCTCTTACAAAAAAAATAAAGACGTCCGCCAGATGAGAGTGGAGACCCGGCGTGGAGGCCAAGAATAAGGCTAAGGCTCACATTGGAGACAAGTGTCCGTCCTTAGATGGAATAGAAAAGGATATGGAAAGAGGCACTAAACACTAGGACATTTTTACCCATCACACCGGCTCTCCCTTGAGATTGCTTGGATGTCCGGGTGCTGTACTGGCTGGGCTGATCAGTGTCCAGGATAATAGGAACTGGGGACACTCTCGTGTTCTGGCGCATGTAGGCACCGTCGAAAACGACATAAACTCCTACTCACTCACCCTTGAGACCACTTATGACATATTATGGCGAGAGTGACTTAGCGCAATGACAAAAGCGTGCCCTTCCCCTAGTCGTACCCCGCAGACATTTTTCTGAGTATGTCTGCCAACCTTGCCACCCTCGAAGCATAGACAAATCACAGTTTGAAAAAGTAGTTCGAGCTGTATTTCTCGTATATATATTGTGAAATGTTGATATGTTAATGGCTTAACTAGTTAAGGTGGCACGATTGAGATAAAACGCGATCTATAGCCATGGTTCCCAGACCCCATTCCTTCGACGGGGATCGCTTCTGTGATCTTTTTCCGGAAAGTCCACTGGCACGGCTGTACTGTTATGGTATACCAATCTTTCAAGCATTTCGTGAACTTTGCCCGGGTATAACCTCGATACGTCGTGGTTCTCAAATGGATCTGCCGCCAGGTTGAAAAGCCACACGTTCTGATCTCTTCTTAATCTCGCCATTCGACTGTTCCCATTCATCCCAAGTCTACCTGAAAATGGAAACAGTATAGTAATTAAATTTACAAGCTGGTACACGTCTTCCAAAACCGTTCAACGAGATATAAGTTACGATAAGTCTAATAGCGTCACTTCCGAGTCCCGGACGATATCTGCACTTCAATCAAACTGCAATCAGGGTTATCTCCCCTTATGCCATTGTCGATGAAGGGGAGATAACCCAGTTTGGAGGTTGCACTTTTCAGTGAATCAATTTTGAGAGATTGTATAGGACTCTATCCACAGACGGTTTCAAGAAGATACAATCTATATTTGGTCTGGTGAAGTTACTTCCGCGTATCACAGTACGGCGTATCACGTTGGGCATACCGGCTCACCCTTATCAAAATGAAAATGTTGCGGTAATATCACCGCAATATTGCAGCAATATTACCGCAACATAATTTTGTTTCCAGAACGAGTGGGAAATAGATGTTATTTTGTCACCGCTAGCGTGAACAAGTTTTGGTGACATTGCGGCAACAATTAAATCTTTGAAATATTGCCACAACTCTTTTTCTGGCAACAATATTGCCACAACCCTTTCTTGTGGTGACAATCTCCGGTGACATTGTGGCAACATTCTCAAACTATAGTGATTTCACTGTTAATCATTAATTTTCCAGTATTCGAATATTTGCACTAATAAGACTCTTTATTGAAGAGTCTGTGAGGATCATGAGCTCACGCAAGATCCGAATAGAGAGGCAACTTCGAGGTAACCAACTTAATTCCTGCAGAAAAAAATGGTTAATGGTAAATCTCAAAACCGCCTATCAGAAATATTTAGGAAGAAATCATATTAAATTCGTTAATAATTTGCAGATCTATTCAAGAGCCCAAGGTAGCATTCTATGGAGTGACTTTCTTTCATATTATAGGTCTGACACAATTCTGGAATTGCCTGGGATTGGGCTTTTTGCCCACTTGGAGGTTTTGTCTGCTGGGGCGTTTGTCCACCGTGCCTTTTGTCTAGATACACTAACTTCACCCCCCCCCCCAAACACACATGGGACGAATATTCGGCATGTTGTTGTTGTTGTCTTCAACACTAGGATTTCCAGTAGTTAGAGGTCTTTTAATTATTATTTATCTGATGTTTCTTATATACGTATAATTAATTATATTGGAAAAAGAAATTGTTCAAAAGGATGTCCACAACATCCTTGAAAGTCGATTTCATTTTCTCCACATTCAGAACCATTGACAACACACTTGATTTTTTCGATTGGGCAATCAATACCAGCTTCCGTATATTAACGACAGAACCGCTGTTTTGGCAATTGTCAAATGATTCTGAACTTAAATATATATTGCCCTGTTCCTTTCCGTCATCTTTCTTGAAACATACATTTGTGTTAAACCACTAACATGACAACACACACATTGATGGTAATTGTCCCACTAATTTCCCAGATAGAATACCTGCATACCCTGGGTGAATGAAGTGCGGGTTCCAATTGACAACTGCATAAAAGGAAAAGCAAGTTTCAACAAATTACAAACATGTTAATTATTTCTACCTTGACTAATCGCTATGGATGTTCTTGCAACATTTTGGGAATATTGCAGAGCTATTTCTGAACGTTGGATCTGATATTGATGATGTAATACAGTGAGCGCCGCCACAATTTCTTCTGGCAATACAGGGCTCTAAAAGTTCGCTTGTCCACCTGGGGTAATATTTCTGTGTGACAGATAAAAAACCTATCTGTTGCAAGTGAGGGATAGAAAAAACTTCTACTAACTGTTCATCATGTGCCGTAAATCATTACGACGTTAGTAGTATATAAAAGTTAAATTGAGTCGGATTTAAGGGCAGATAACTCTGTTTGAACAATTTTTCCGAAGATAGCCGCCAGAGGGCGCCACCAGGCTTGCGACCAAAAAATACCTCCGAATACAGGAGAGTTCCAATTTTTGCAGGTCAAAACATAGTTCCATGTATTCATCCGCGGTCATGCGGTCTGGCGGTCATGCGGTCGCGGAAGAAAGCTTCCGCGGAGAGAAAAAATAGTCCCACGGGTTGACTTCCAATGTTAATGTATAATACCTAAATAGACGTTTTGGAGCTAGGGGAGCCACTAATGGTCCAATTGGGTCGAGTGAGGTATCAAAGTGAAGCATTCGTGAAGGGACATCTGATGGGCTGGGTGTGGGGTTGAAATATCGGCATTCTGTGCATGCGCGGTGGCCAAAGGGTATGAAAATAGACGTTTTGGAGCTACTAATGGTCCAATGGGGTCATATGAGGTATCAATGTGAAGCATTCGTGAAGGGGCATATGACTGGACTAGTGGATCGAGCGCTGTCACCATTCTACGCATGCGCAGACAGGGAATTGTGGGAAAAGGGTACGGAAATAGACGTTGTCAGGACGTGGTAACACGTTCGCATCAAGAGATGTCGTTTTGGAATGAAGGAAGCAAAACAGCTCTGTTTGCGAAAAAAAAACAATGTATATTGGCGAGTAAATTACAGATGTACACCGTAAAACATCTATCGGCGAAAAGGACGCAAAACTTATCGGAGCATACGTCGAAATATATTTGAGGGATATCGTACCAGCCAATGGCCTTATATATCAGATCGTGTTCATTGTAAAATAAAACAAACCAAACTATCAGTTCCTAGAATCTCACCCATCACCCAGTCAGTTCTTGTGCCCCAGCATAGCCTATGACATTTCAGCACAGTCCGAGCCGAATCCGACCACTTCTGCACAGACAGCGATATCCGCGATCCAGGATCGTGGTAAGATACTTCCAGGTGAACGCGCACAATAGTATGTCAAAGAATATCTCACTCCTTGGAATACCCTGCGATCACTTCGGCGGACTGCAATATGTGTTCTCCCTACCTTTAATATATCAGATTAATATATCAGATTTCACAGCTATAATTTCAGTCAGCTCGGATGTCAGTTAGCTCCTTATAACTTTCAGTCCTGTCATATCATTCCCAAATTACCGGTACATGACAACTCTACTTCAAAATATTCAGGCTAAACTCTTTGACACACTGACATGACTAACACACATCTACCACCCTGCCTATCCGAGTTCCATTTGAGTTCTATCAGCCCCCTGGCAAAAAACCCCACACCACAGCTATCACAGACATTCTTTTCAGCCTAATACCCTGCCACGTAACGCTACACGAAACTATAGTCTGTTTCATCAAAGCATGTCATGCGTGCAGACGGCATGCACCTTACATGCTTCCCTTTTTCCGGAACAAAGCGTGTACGCCTTTGTCACATTACACCAATACCGACCCGTTGTCACTTCCAATATCACCACACACACGCGACAAGTGGTCAGCAGTAACATCACTCTTTCCTGGAATGTGTTTCGTCGTGAAAGAATATTCCTGCAATACCAGACTCCAACGTAGGAGTCTCTGGTTCTTGATGCTCATTCGATTGAGCCACTGTAATGGGCAGTGATCGGTCTCCACCAGGAAGGTTTTTCCAAACAAGTACTCGTGCAATGTTTGTATCGCCCACACTATGGCCAAGCCATCTTTTTCCACGGTCGCATAAGCTCTTTCTCTGGGAAGTAACTTCTTAGATAGGAATGCCACTGGTAATCGGTCACCTCCTATCTCTTGAAACAATGCTGCTCCAATACCCTTGTCACTAGCATCCGTTTGCAGTATGAAAGGCAGTGTAAAATCAGGAGCAATCAGCACCGGGGCTTTCGTGATTGCACGTTTGAGTTGCTGAAAAGAGTTTTCTTCTCGATCAGTCCACCGAATCATGTTTGGTTTACCTTTCGCGGTCAAATCAGTGAGCGGCACCGCCAATTCTGAAAAATGTGGCACAAAACGACGGTAGTATCCAAGAAGGCCGAGGAAAGATCGAACTTGCTTCTTCGTGGTTGGCCTTGGAAATTGCGTCATCGCCTCCACCTTTTGTTCAGTCGCCTTGACCTGGCCATTCCCAACAGTATATCCTAGATATTCCATTTCCAAGCAGCCGAGGTCACACTTACTAGGTTTGGCCGTGAGTCTGGCATTTCTAAGTGCCACGAGAACACGTCGAAGGTGCGCTATATGTTCCTCCCAGCTCTCACTGAACACGATCAGGTCATCTATGTAGGAATCAGTGAATTCCTCAGTCCCTTCAAAAACTTTCTGCATCATTCTATTGAACGTAGCTGGAGCGTTCACCATACCAAACGGCATGACAGTGAATTGGAACTGGCCCGTCGGGGTGACAAATGCGCTTTTCTCTTTGGCCTTCTGGTCTAACGGAATCTGCCAATACCCTCGTGTCAAATCTATCTTGCTGACAAATTTCGCTCTGCCGAGACGATTGAGGATATCTTCTGTTCGCGGCATAGGTTTTGGATCAAACACAGTTAATTCGTTTAACCTGCGATAATCGGCACAGAAACGAATGCTCCCATTTTTCTTTTGCACAATGACAATAGGGCTTGCCCAGGCACTCTGAGATGGCTCCAATATACCTGCATCCAGCATGTTCTTAAGTTCCTGGCCTACCTTATCCCGAAGAGCGTATGGCATAGGATAGGGCCTCTGATACACCGGACGACTGTCTCCGGTGTCAACCGAGTGAATTGCCGTGTCGGTAACACCAGGCACATCTGTGAATACGTCCGGGAACTCAGCACACAATTGACGTAATTCCCGTCCCTGCTCTGTGGTCAGTGTTTTGGCATAGTGAATATGCTCAGACGTCTCAGTTGGAGATAGTAAAGGATTTCCTATCACATCCATTGAAACCGACTGCTCCCCCTCACCAACCGGGTCGCAAATGACTGACAGCACAACATCTGGCCAGTCTGTATTTGAATCTGCACCGACTGGAGCGGTCACTGGATTATCTGCAGGCTCTTCACGGGAGTGCCACAACTTAAGCATGTTGATATGGAATGTCTTTCGGCTTCCTTTCGACATCTCAATTTTGTAATCAACGGGACTCACTCTTTCTATAACAGGAAATGGTCCTTTCCACTCTGCTTGCATTTTTCCTGTAGCAGTGGGAAGAAGAAGAAGAACCTGTTGTCCGGGTTCAAGGGTACGTCGTCGGGTCTTTTTGTCGAAGTAGAACTTCTGTTTTTGTTTTGCCACTTGTTCGTTTTCCCGAGCGATCTCGGTCATCTTCTCCAGGCGCTCTCGAGTTTCCAACAAATAACTCAATGTTGAATGTTCGTCATCAGGAG
>JAVTVY010050337.1:0-23959 GCA_036873755.1 Hanleya hanleyi
GAAGAAATGGATGTGATGGGAAGTGGATACCCTGCAGAATGTCTGATCTTCGAAGATTTCATGTCTAGTGACAGGTTATCTACAGGGTGCCGATTAAATATAACTCTTCTGAACGCGGCGGTACTAGAGTGAAAGTTAGGCAAGACATCACAAACGAGTTGCATAGACCGTATTAAATAGAACCACTGGTACAGGGTTTATGAATGTATGACGTCGCGGAATGTTGAAGAACTAAACGATTTTGTGATAAAAAAATGACTTCACTTTGGGCATTTTCCAAGTTAGATAAGGTGCCAAGGTAATGTGCCAAGATAGTACTGGTGGCGAGCCTACGATCAGTTACTGAAAGTGCTTTTAGTACTGATGTCGTGTTTCCGTTGATCTATAAACTCTTCTGCATTGCTATAAAGCCTGCAACCACTTGTAAAAGTTGTAATGCAATTATTTAAAATTGGATAGATCACTTGCAGCATATTGATAATTACGTTCAACAGAAATCAGTAGAATAAAACATGGCAGAAACGTCACAGGACCTACGAAGTAGGGTAGGCATTAGGATCCGACACGCACTGAACTCTTGGAAATCCTGCCCATATTAAGATGGGCACGGCCCCAGTCAGAATCACCAGAGATTTTCATCAAAAATCACCAGAAATTTACATCAAAAGTAGGTCAGCTCAGAACTTGCTGGTAAGTCACCTAATGCACCTTCAAGCAAAAAATCAAGGTTCGAATGTCAACGGTTCTCCTTATTTTGCCCACGAAAGGATTCGGATGGACTCACTCACTCACTCACTCACTGACTACCGGACAATTTGCAGATGGTAGCCTACTTCGTAGGAATATGTTGTAGGGAGTGCATGTCGGACTGGCCAACTTTGCTTGTTGAATATGGCAATTTACTGAATGTTAGTCAATACTCTATGCTGACCAAGAGAAACACTCATTTTGAAGAGTTTGTATTTACATATTCAAAGACCAAATTTCAAGATCTTTAATTTGGCATATACATTATAGCTGACACCAAGTAACGTAAAGCAAGATAATGAACTCCAATATTTTCATCTCCAAGATCTTCAACTCCACGACTTCACAGCTCAAGACAAGTGTGAATTTGGGAACAAACATCTCAGTTCAAATAGAGAGAACAGAAACAAAATGTGTATGTCTGCGTGCAATTTCCAAATAATTTACTCAAGAAGGGCATGCCCCCTCGACTCAAAAGAAATGATCAGATGATACCTACATGTAGGAAACTTGGAAAGAAGAATCTGTTCATTCTTCTCGAAGCAAATCACAACAGCTCAGTTATCAGCAATACAATACAATACAATACGTTTATTGCACGACTCGTAAAATGGTACAAGTATGGCAAACAATTTAATTACTATGGTACTATAGCAGCGTAGTAATTATTAGTTAGCATGGTTTTAACCAACAATGTGAGTTAGTAATAATTCTTGGAAAATCCTAGAAAATAACGTAGGAGTTGACGGTGTGTTGATGTGGAAACTCCAATTAAGAAGTGTCCAGCCGGTTTTTTGATGGAGAGTTAAGGCGGAGCCTTGACTGGTACATTTGGTGTACCAGTCTTGCTATTTTTGAAGCATTGTCTCTGTGCGGATTTAATACAGATTTAACTTTTATAATTTCCAGATGATGAGGGAGTCGGTTTCCGTGGATCAGTTGGTTTATATAATCTCTGTCTTTGTTATGTCGAGGACAGTATAGCAAGAAATGTACGGTACTTCATCTTCTACTACATTTTGGGTACAGTGGCGACAGATCCGGTCACACCTTGCGATGTTTTTATACCTACCGGTCTCTATTTCGAGTTTGTGACAGCTGATTCGTAGTTTTGTTATTGTTCGTCTATGATCCGGGTTTTGTATATTTTCTGGGTAATCCTGCAATTTGTATTTTTCATATATGGTTGAGAGGAGAGTCAGTTTACCAGATTGGGTGTGCTCTTGAACTTTTTTGAGGAATTAGTTTGTGTAGTCTTGCTCCAGCTGCAATTTCATTTGGTGGTAGTATATATTCTTCTGAAACTTAGTCATATTTTTTATATCACCAGTTGCCAAGTTCGCTGCATTCTTGAACTTGGCAACTCTTGTTTTCCAATTCTGGTTACCAGAGGCATAAGCATCTTTAAGAAGTGTATTTTGTGTGTTTTGGAGTCGGTCGTCGTATTTCAGAGTAGCCATGAGGATGTCGAAGTGAAGGGGGAAAAGTCCAAGTTCTGCTCGACATGCAAGGGAATGTGTCCGACGAGAAGATCCGAGGGTCATTTTACAAAATTTTAGTTGAATTTGTTCTGAATGTGTTTTATTTAGTTTTTCAATGCTAATCCAGAAGTTTTTTGTGTTCTTGAGCAGTTTTTCCTCTAATCCCCATATCTCACAGTTATACAATAGAATAGGCTTAATTAAGGACTCGATGAGTTTAACTTGGATGTTTATTGGGAGTTCACTATTATTTGATACTTTCCGTATTTTATACAATGCCTTCTGAGCTCTTTGCTTCAAATCAAGTGCAGTGTCTGTGAACTAGCCTTTGTCGTTCAAAGTAGTCCCAAGGTATCGGTAGGATTGAACTATTTGAAGTGTTGTATCACCTATCTGGAAAATAGGAGATAAGGTTTTCTTCCGTTCCGCTGTTGTAGAATCATTACTTTAGTTTTATCAGTATTTATGTTGAGATACCAGGTGATACAGTATAGTTTTAGTTGATTGAGGCTATTTTGCAAACCACCCTCAGATTTCGACATTATTACCAAATCATCGGCATACATTAGGTGTGATATAGCCTCTTTATGTAATAAGGGCGAGTCATTTTCCGTGTGGTTGAACTGGAGGTCATGAACGAATACGTTAAAGAGGGTAGGACTGAGATTGTCTCCCTGGCGGACTCCCACCAAGCTTTCTAATTTAGGCGAGAGCGAGTTGTTTTGCTTAACTTGAAGTACTGTTTTTGTATGCATGTCTTTAATGAGTTTGTAGAATTTTCCACGAACTCCTATTCGAAGGAGCTTCAAGAACAAACCGTTGGGCCAAACCGAGTCGAATACCTGCTTAAAGTCGACAAAACAGAAGAATAATTGTTTCTTTTTCTTAACATATTTATCTATAAGAGTAGAAATAATGTAAAGATTGTCTGTTGTTCGACGATCTGGACGGAAGCCTGCTTTTTCTTCTGGAAGCATGTTACTTTCCTCTAGAAATTTGAAAGTCTGTTATTAAGGAGTTTAGTGAAAAGTTTGCTGAGAATATTCAGGATAGTGATTCCCCTATAATTTGATACTTCTCCTTTGGCGCCTTTTTTATGAACTGGAACTATGTAGCCCTGGGCCCAGATCGATGGGAAAATTCCAGCCTGCAGGATACAATTAAATAATTTGGTGATAGGAGAAAGAAGAGACAGTTGCCCGTATTTTAACATTTCATTTGCTAGCCGATCAGAACCGGTTGATTTGTTATTTTTTAGAGTTTTAATAGCCGCTTTTATTTCACTTAAGGATATTGGCTCAGGAAGATGGTTATTTCCATGACCAGACTGCTGTAGGGTATTTATTTCCTCTTTCACTTCACCATCGGTACTGTTTGACTGATTTTGGTGGTTAATGGTGTCAAAATGTTTGTATAATTCGGAAAGGGATGGGCCAGATGCGGGATTCAATGTATCGATATTCTCGAGTGATTGTACGAGGGTCCAAAATTCTTTACGGTTGGTGCTGCTCAGATTTTTTAAATTATCAATGATAGTTTGTTTGTAGATCCTCTGTTTTTAGCCCACCATCACCAGATGGTGGGCTGTTCAAATCGCTTTTCGTCCGTGGTCCGTCGTCCGTCGTCCGTCCGTCGTCCGTCCGTAAACAATTTTGTTATCGCGATTTCTCAGGAACTACTGCACGGATCTTTCTGAAATTTGGTACACAGGTTCCCCTTGGGTCTAGTTGTGCAGATAACTTTTCTGGTCCGATTCCAAAATCCAATATGGCCACAGGGCGGCCATCTTGGATTTCCCCATGAAACCTTGTTATCGCGATTTCTTAGGAACTACTGCACGGATCTTTCTGAAATTTGGTACACAGGTTCAGTTGTGCAGATAACTTTTCTGGTCCGATTCCAAAATCCAATATGGCCACAGGGCGGCCATCTTGGATTTCCCCTTAAAACCTTGTTATCACGATTTCTCAGGAACTACTGCGCGGATCTTTCTGAAATTTGGTACACAGATTCCCCTTGGGGCCTAGTTGTGCAGATACCTTTCCTGGTCCGATGCGAAAATCCAATATGGCCACAGGGCGGCCATCTTGGATTTCCCCATGAAACCTTGTTATCGCGATTTCTCAGGAACTACTGCACGGATCTTTCTGAAATTTGGTACACAGGTTCCCCTTGGGGTCTAGATGTGCAGATACCTTTCCTGGTCCGATTCGGAAATCCAATATGGCCACAGGGCGGCCATCTTGGATTTCCCCTTGAAACATTGTTATCACGATTTCTCAGGAACTACTGCGCGAATCTTTCTGAAATTTGGCACACAGATTCCCCTTGGGGCCTAGTTGTGCAGATACCTTTCCTGGTCCGAAGCGAGAATCCGATATGGCCACAGGGCGGCCATCTTGGATTTCCCCATGAAACCTTGCTATCACGATTTCTCAGGAACTACTGCGCGGATCTTTCTGAAATTTGGTACACAGATTCCCCTTGGGGCCTAGTTGTGCAGATACCATTTTTGGTCCGATTCGAAAATCCAATATGGCCACCAGGCAGCCATCTTGGATTTCCTCATAAAACTTTGTTATCGTGATTTCTCAGGAAGTACTGCATGGATCTTTCCCAAATTCGGTACACAGGTTCCCCTTGGGGTCCAGTTGTGCAAGATACGTTCTCTGGTCCAATTCGTAAATCCAATATGGCCACAAGGCGACCATCTTGGATTTCCCCATGAAACCTTGTTATCGCGATTTCTCAGGAACTACTGCATGGATCTTCCCCAAACTCGGTACACAGGTTCCCCTTGGGATATATTTGTGCAAAAGATACCTTTTCTGATCCGATTCGAAAATCCAATATGTTGGATTTCCTCATAAAACTTTGTTATCGTGATATCTCAGGAAGTACTTCCTCAAATTTGGTACAGATGTTCCCCTTGGGGTCTAGCTGCGCAAAATACCTTTTTCGGTTCGATTCGAAAGTCCAATATGGCCACCAGGCGCTCATCTTGGCTTTTCCATGAAACTTTATCATGATTTCTCAAGAAGTAATGCATGGATCTTCCCTAAATTTGGTACACAGGCTCCCCTTGTGTTCCAGTTGTGCAAGATACCTTTTTTTATGTCCGATTCGAAAATCCAATATGGCCGCCAGGTGACCATCTTGAATTTTCCCTTGAAACATCATTATCGTCAATTCTCAGGAACTACTTTATGGATTCTTTCTGAAATTTGGTACACAGATTCCACATGAGGCCTACTTGTGCAAGATGCTTTGGTCCGATTACAAAATCCAAGTTACTCTTGAAATTAATACTGTATGCCCGAGCTGTGATGTTGCATCACACGAGTCGGTGGATCAAACATTGGGACATATTCTAAATAGTGACTATAAACAATATCCATACCTTCACCTTCCATATCAAGGAGTTCAAATAATTCGGAATTAAAATATATTTCTTCAAATTTTAAATCAATTTTCTCAATCCAGTGAACTGTTTCGTCTGCCGACGGGTCGGCTACATGAGAGGACGTTATTCTTGTGACACAACGTTACAACTTTTCAACTTTAGACTACTGCGTGTTTCGATCCAAGGGAGATCATCAGGATCCCAACACTTTCGAAGTTTCAACATTACTGCGCGGATCCCTTCAGTATTAAGTATTGTACCATGTTACTATTTTCGAGCATGGTATCTTAAAAGCGATATCTCAAACTAGCCCAGTGAACAGAACAGAATTAGCATTCGTTTCTAATTATAAAATCTTAAGTATGTTTCATAGCTCATGCCAAAGCTTCCAGTACCCAATGATGATACTTGCAAAAAAAACATACTACAAAACGAAGACGAATGATCCTCCGGATATTCACTTTCAGACTAACTTTGCTCTTTTCTCTTGTACTATTACAACTGACAGAAGTACAGTTTCTAGAAACCTTGAAACTCCTTAAACTTAGAGAGATTATATCTTGGAGTTTTCCAGTGTCCCTTTTTTGGTCTTTCTCGCTCAGATTCGAAATTCTGTAAACAAAATTACAAATCAATCGTTTGTTCTCAGTAACAATGGACAAAAAGATCCTCTTGTCATTAGCTTACAATTATCGGGCAATGGTGGGCGCCAAGATCCTTCAGGATCTCTCGTCTTTTTACGAGTTTCTGGTACATGTAGTCTTGTTTAGTTTTATTGTACGACTGTCGGAGTTGTGGATTCCAGGGATTACTGGGGAGTTGTTTGCCTAAACTGATCACTAGTTTACGAGTATCTCTGCAGTCTTGGTCAAAATACGGTTTAGACTTTCGTCGTTTTTTTTTTGTGGCGTTTGGGGCTCAGTAGTGCGAAGGAGCATGGGTTGAGTGACGAGATTGATTTGAGGAATATATCAGTGAGTTGGCTATTAGCTTCGTCAATATTCAGTTGAGTGGCTGGGATATCCTTTGTCATGAAGTCGGAAATAGAGGTTATTGCATCTTGTAATAGTAGTGAAAGTTGATAGCGATATTGGTTTTCAGAAGTGAGCTTAGGTACGGGGGTACTGGAAAGATTTCTATAGGATTAGCATTTTGTTGTCTGTCAACACAGTAGTCAATGTTACATGTAATTTGACAGTGCCTTGATAAATAAATTAGGGGTTTGATTTGCATGCACCAAATAGAGGGAAGTAGTGCTTCGCTACAGATGAACAAGTCGATAGCACTACTTCCTCTGCAGTCATGGTATGTATAATTTGCCAAGGGTGTCACCAGTTCTGCCATTGAGGATACGCATCTGCGAAGAAACGCAAAGGAAAGAAGTTGTCTCCCATGTCTCAGGACCGGACCATGCAAATCTAAACTATTTCTGGACAACTGGGAATCAGAGACGTAGTCCTCAGGTAGACCTATATATTCCACTTGAATCATTTGCTATGAAATCTCGCATCCCTTTTAATCGGGAGTTGAAGTCTCCTAAGAGAAGGACATCTCCTTCGGAACTGAATTTGGTTAAATTATCTTCCAACTGAGCATCAAAGTAGGACGAGTCACCCGGGGGAATATAACAGGTAGAGATAAATAGATCTCACCTACAACCCAGAAACTTGGAGTCTAACTTAATCCAGATGGAGTCCGGTGTTTTCAGTGATATGTAGAGAGCTTCGTGAAGACACTTTTTATACAAGAGGATTATCCCACCAGCTTTCCTACCGGCTGCACACTTCCTACCCCTCGCTGGTACAAAAATATATCTAAAGTCCTGGAGATGGGACTGATCCATAAATTTCTTACACTCCTCTTCATCTATAATCCATGTCTCTACGAGGCCAATTATATCACAGTCCTTCAGATGAGCATAAAATAAGTCATCTGCCATCTTGTTTTTCAGTCCGTCAATATTGCAACAGCTTAGATTCAACATTGGTATTTGTATGCTAAATAACATTCAAGGCTTAAGTATCAGTATGCTGTGTACTAGTGAGTTAAATGACAGAATATATGGTACAATTTGCGGATCATAAAACATTTAGAACATTTCATCTTTAACAATCGATAATATCATAGGGGATCACTCAGATATGCTTGCGCCATTCACTTAGAAATAAAGTGTATTGTTTCCCCTCCCCCCCCCCCCAACAAATCAAATGCTCAGATTTGGGCTCCATGCCTGAGCGGTCTCCTATGGATAGGCAGTAACACTATTTTCATGACCGGAGAGTGAACATACAATATTAAAGTGCATTATTTTCAGTTTGTGATTCTCTATACATTTGTTCTTTCAATTATTATGTATTCTATGGGAATATTAATTTATCCAATATTCTGGCACATTGATTTTGAACTGGCACATACTATTTTATACTGGCACATGTAAATACACACACAGAATGTATCAATTTTATACTGGCATATGTTAATAATCATACAAAACAATTCAGCCCACACCACCTGGATATGTGTCATACAGAATTAATTTTATGCAGGTATATGTGTCTCCATTCAACCAGCGTTAATATCATGAGCATGATGAGGGAACATTCAGACTATCAATGTTAAAGTCACCAGCAATTTCGGATTTATGTGCTTTCTGTCTGAATGGCTGCTTACAATTGTAGTTATCATGGACTGAATAAAATACAACTACGTTGCCTGTATATTTCTGTAGCTTGTTATTTTTCACACACCTGTTTGAAGACGATTTTTTATGGATTCTATATTTTTCCCATCATTGCATTGATGAGATACTTGATCAGAATGCATGGAATAACAATATTATTCTATTAGTTTGATTTCCCATCGATGAGTTGATTCATGAATCAATGGGTTAACAATAATGAATCTATATACATGTACATTTATGAATTATTGATCCTTAATGGGTATACAATCAGGACCTTTGTGTTCTTCTGATTACATCACTCTGGTATCATACATTTAATGTAGCAATTATTACTGAACTTTCAATGAAGTTTAACTTTTTAATCAATGTAATTCATAGTGGTTCTATAAATGGGTAGAGAGAGTCGTTTACCGACCTGTATAAGAGCCTCAAACTAACCCCCAGACAGGGGTTGTAGGAATAACTCCATTTGAAAACATTTTATACAAGTTTGAAAATTCATTTGGTATATAGGGGTAGTTGCTCATCCCTGGGTAAAGTTGAGACATGGGATACTGGAGGAATGGAAAGTATGTAGGAAAACCAGGTGGGGAAACTGGACCAGATGTGTGAACACCGTCAGGAGTACACGTATAGCTAGAATGTTGCGTGATTGCATTTGAGGTGTATCCTCCAGGTGTTGTAGAAGCAGTTGTGACATGCCCTCCAGCTGGAAGAGAACCAAATGGAATGGAACGAACTGTGGCCTTCAGGTTGTGTGGAATCAGCTGTGATATAGCCTCCGTGTGGTGTAGGACCAGTTGTGATGTAACTCCCAGTTGGCATGAAACCAATTGTAGAGTAGCCTCCAGATGGTATGGAACCAGTTGTGTTGTGCCCTCAGATGATGTGGAATCAGTTGTGGTGTAAGTTCCAGATGGTGTAGGACCAGTTGTGAAGCTCCCAGGTGGCAAAGAACCAGTTGTGGCATAGCTTACTGGTGGTGTGGGACCAACCGTAGTGTTGTCCCTATGTGGTGTGAGACCAGTTCTGATGTTGTTCCCAGGTGGCATGGAACCAGTTGTCATGGTTGTGGTGTGGCCCCCAGGTGGTGTGGAACCATTTACTAGGATTTCTTCGAGAAACTTACAGCTGGTAGTTGGGTAGCTACCAGTTGTTGAGACGGGAACATTTTGAGTTGAGTACAGTATACAAGGCAGAAATATCTTGATGCTAAACGCGAGTTAAAAAAATCATTTTCGCGACTATAATTTATTAATCTCAATCGGAAAACGCGCCTCAATCGCGCAAAAACAAAAGCATAATCGCGACTGAAATTTACAGTCGCGACTCCTTCAATAAACTAGCGCGAGTCAGTCTCGATTACTTCGCGTTCTACTCGCGTTTAGCATCAAGATATTTCTGCCTTGTACTGTAGTTTAGCTCATTAACCACAGGACGCTGGTGATATAGTGGCAAGTCCCTCGGTAAGTATGGTTCAGGTGTGGTGGAGTTTTTGATATTGCGGACCAACTGTTTGACACCGTCATTATTCAGATGAACTCGATCCACTAGAAGGTGGTGCTCAGGTGTTGACCGCTTCTCTCTTGCAGGAAACAAGCCTATGTTTATGTATACTATGATTGTCTTTTTGAATTTGGTGCTAATACTGTTATATGGAAAATGGAATAGGTCTTCGGATTATGGACGCGGATATTCTCTAATGGACGACGGCTGGATTATGAATGACGGACTAGACGCTTGTAATTATGATATCGCTGGATATGAACGATACACCAGACTCCAGGCATATATCTGCTGAAGATGAACATTGATGTTTTTGATTTTGTCAGAGGTTCTTCCACCCTTTGTTATGACCCCTATTACTGCGATAGAAGACCGTGGTAGCTTTTCCTTGCTTTTGTCAATTAAGGAACGAAACTGGGAGGTGATATGAGGGATTGGTGATGTATCTGCTTCAATGGTGCTTATCAGGAAAGCAACACATTGCGGAGAGGTTTCACTTGGCCTAATGCCTTCTATGTAACGTCGAGCACCTGTGATGGATTTATTGCGGAGTTCCACTGTGTTAACCACCTTTCTGTGATACATTTTTCTCCCATCTAAGTTTCTGTGAGGTGAGCAGCGGGAGAGTGAAGACGTGTTTTGCACTGGCTCTTGAGTTCATTGTACACAACACAGATGTTGTTGTGGTTGTTATACACTGTGGAATTTACTAAACTTCTCTCATCGCATAAGCTCTCAATGGACAGACAGAAACTATATTTTCATGTGGAATAGGCGAAGGAGGGAAATGTGTTGAGCCGCCATTCCAGCTGTCCCACGCCATGTATTGTGAAATTGTAAATTCGGTCACGATCGCGGGCCCGTGCAAGCTGGGTCATTGAGTACATGCCGCATGAAATTGGATGAACTTTTCATGGATATTACCAACCCATACGCAACCGATAATAAGCAAACAGTTATGCCTTCATTTTATTAAAATAAACTATGTCCAGTTGCCGAATGTACGGCAGGAGTAAAAGAAATAGATCCTCCAGCTCGACAAGCTCTGATTCAAGTATGGCGACCACTAGCACACCAAAATCCGGGAAAAAACAGGACAAAAAGCGCTTGTGTGGGAATACTGGAATAGAAACTGACAATACGTACACTGTCCTAGCAGAAATTGAAACAGAAATGAACACCGAAACGAATAGTGGGGCCACAAAAGAAATTGCACATAGCTTGCCTAATGACATTAGTGCGCTCTTGAATGAGATAAACAGTCAGCTCAAATCCGTCCAGGAAAACATGGCCACTAAAACCGAACTGGGTCAAATGATATCGAGGGCCGAACTGACTAACGAACGGTTAAAGCTAAAAGAAAGTATCACCAACTCGCTAGACAGGCGAATAGATGCCCTTGAATGTGACCTGCATAAAATAGCGTTGGAAAATGAGGAACTTAAAAAACGCCTCGCAGCTGCCGAATATGAAAATGAGAAATTGAGAGATCAAACCGATCAAATTCATAGCAAAACGAACGACTGGGAACAATACACGAGAAGGTCCAGCGTACGGGTGTGGGGGTTTACCCGAGGAAACTTCCACCGAGACATGGGAAAACTGTGCCCAAAAGGTGATTGAGGTTGCAAATACCAAATTATCTATGAATTTGAATCCGCTTGACATAGATATGGCGCATAGAGTCGGCAGGATTGTCCATGGGAAACCGAGACCAATCATTGTTAAGTTTGTTCGTCGTCGTCACAAGTTGGAAGCAATCAGATCTCGCCGTGCTCTCAAAGGATCCGGGATCGTGATCCGGGAAGATCTGAGTAGACCAAATCAAGCCCTCCTGATGGAAGCAGTTACACTTTCCCATGCCAGTGCTATGATCGACGCGGCCTGGTCCCACGATGGAAAATTTTTCGTGAAACTTGCGGACAGATCGTCACCTACTCTGGTTACCTGCAGTAAGCATCTCCATCAGCTTACTCAGGGCAACAGTCGACAGGACATATCTGATGGATCTAACAGAGGGGTGAGGCCTGAGGACTACTGATAGGTAGTGTACGACATACTGTGACCCATAACTCAACAGTACAAATGGTGATGGTTTTTCATTTTCACAAAAATATTAAAAAAACAGCTGTTCTATCTAGAGATCTGACGGTGTTTGTGCTGAGTAAATTCCTCTTTCATCATCCTGATCGATTTTATTTACCGAATATTTACTACACATGTTTGTGTTTCTTTCCTTTTCATCTTTCATGAACTGACAAAGGTAATGGACAAAAACCGCCTCTCGACAACATGTCTATATTATAAAATTGTCTCAGTCTTCTCTGAAACTGTACTTTACGTTTCGGACTCGAAGCAACCCTTTAATTTTTTGAATTCCTAACATTCTTGGACCATATGCGTATTGTTACATGACCAAGAGTACCGTACAACCGTACAAGGCTCGGTAAAGTTGCCACTTAAGGAGTATACCTGAAGTCAACCGCTATATCCCACACTAACGACATTTATAGAAAAATGTGTATTTATATGAATCTGAATAACAAAAATTAGAATATCCACAAAAACTGTCGACAGCAGCTAACATTTCAGCGATCTGACTTTCGATTTGGGCATATACTCTGTATTCAAGTAGTACCGGTACTTCAATGTTAGACTGATATTTTTGAAAACTTTTTTTTGCGTGTATAATGTATACGAAACCTTTAAACGGAAAACATGTCCTCTAATCTGTGAATAGACAATCTATTTCGATAACCAGAGTTCTGCATGCTCGAATTCGATTCATGTAAATTGTAAAACAATTTGTTTTTCAAAGTGTCGAAATAGGCTAGCCTTACGGCTATTTAGTATTTATTTAGTAGCCAGTCACTACTCTTTCCATACAGCTACAGAATACTGGCATATTACGTTCTGAAATAACACCAGCAACTACTTTCTTCTTATGCTAGGGCATACAGCATAAGACTTATGACGAGTCTCTGTCAAAACAGCTGCTTATGCACAAATAGATTCGTCTGCTTCTGGTTTTGTCGAAACAATAAGTTTGCAAACTTCTCGCAAAGGTGTATTAGAATCGCAGACCGTAATTGACCAAGCTCCTGAGTAGTATATAAAAGTGAAATTGAGTCGTATTGACCTACTTTTGAGGCGGAACTGGGGCGGGATTTCCCAGTGGGGGTTTCCCCATGACGATCACGTGATCAAGGCATGTACTGAGAATCCGTCACAGAGCTCTCGTCCAATTAGAAGCGAGTATTTCAAATCCGTCACAGAGCTCTCATCCAATCAGCATCAATGCTCATCATTGAAGCATCAATGGCCTGTACAGGGTCCTCGACAATATCGCCATCTATTTGCCCATGTTAAATGGCAAGTGGGGAACCCTCGGTTTCACCATACAATGAAAGGGTCCCAGTGGGAATTGAACCCGGGTCGTTTTATCAAGAGGCAGACACGTTATCCATTAGGCTACGAGTCATATGCTACAAACCAATGTTGAAGATAGCATATATATGTCTACTACCAATGTTAATGTATACGCGCAATACCTAAATAGACGTGTTGTGACCTAGGGGAGCTACTAATGGTCCGATTGGGTCGAGTGAGGTATCAAAGTGAAGCATTCGTGAAGGGGCATCTGATGGGCTGGGTGTCGGGTTGAAATATCGGCATGCTGCGCATGCGCGGTGGCCCAAGGGTATGAAAATAGACGTTTTGGAGCTAGGGGAGCCACTAATGGGTCGATGGGGTCGAGTGAGGTATCAAAGTGAAGCATTCGTCAAGGAGCATCTGATGGGCTGGGTGCGGGGTTGACATAGTGTCATTCTGCGCATGCGCGGTGACCAAAGGGTATGGAAATAGACGTTTTGGAGCTAGGGGAGCCCCTAGTGGACCAATGGGGTCGAGTGAGGTATCAAAGTGAAGCATTCGTGAAGGGGCATCTGATGGGTTGGGTGTGTGGTAGGAATATCATTCTGCGCATGCGCAGACGCAATGTGGAGCTCTCGTCCAATCAAAAGCGAGTATTTCAAATCCGTCACAGAGCTCTCAGCTAATCAGAAGCGAGTATTTTGACCCGGTGCATTATGGGACATATTCAAGATGGCCGCACGTATGTTCAAGATGGCGGCACATCCGGTGTCGAAAACTGGCCATTTCATCGGGATGTGGTCACCTAGTGTCGAAAACTGGACCCTGTATGGGTCCCGCTAGACGTTTTGGAGCTAGGGGAGCCACTAATGGTCCAATGGAGTTGTATGAGGTATCAATGTGAAGCCTATGTGAAGGGGCATCCAGTCATGTTTGGGTGCCTGTAAAATTTTTCCTGAAAAAAAAACAACGGAACACGGACTTTATCGAAAAATCCAGGAAAATGCCTCTGTGGGGTATGAGGGGTATATAGGTCGCCGGGCTTAACGGGCTTGCCTATCAATAGAGTTATCTCCCCCTAGTTGCAGCGTGGGTGTATGTAAAATTTTTCCTGAAAAAATACGGAACACGGACTTTATCCTAAATTACGGGAAAATGCCTATATGGGGTATGGGGGGTATAGGACCATCCTGGGAAACCTACTTCTCGACATTTGCGGTATAGGTTGTGGGGTCTCGTTTTCTTAGTCTCGTCATTTAGAACATGATAGGAAATGTCCCGGAGCAAAACGGTGAAATTTTTGGAAAAGTACGATATAGCCCCATATAGTCCCATACTGGGGGTATAGGACCGATGTTTGTCCCCCTGGGAAACGCACTTCTATACATTTGCGGTAGGGTCGTGGGGTCTCGTTTTCTTAGTCTCCTCATTTAGAACATGATAGGAAGTGTCCCGGAGCGAATCGGTGAAATTTTTGAAAAAGTACGATATAGCCCCATATAGACTCATATAGTCCCATACTGGGGTATAGGATCAATGTTTGTCCCCCTGGGAAACGTACTTCTATACATTTGCGGTAGGGTTGTTTGGATTTGTTTTTCACGTCTCGTCATTTAGAACAAGATAGGAAGTGTCCCGGCACGAATCGGTGAAATTTTTGAAAAAGTACGATATAGCCCCATATAGTCCCATACAGGGGTATAGGACCAATGTTGTCCCCCTGGGAAACCTACTTCTATACATTTGCGGTAGGGTTGTTTGGATATGTTTTTCACGTCTCGTCATTTAGAACATGATAGGAAGTGTCCCGGAGCGAAACGGTGAAATAGTCCAGTCAATATACAGCAGGACCCACCACTAATTGCAACAGAAATGAAACCACTTGTATCTGTCTGAGATAGGTCAACTTCATAACATACTAAAAGTCTTCTAAAGTATTTGGAGTGGAACGTGGTGAATTTCGTGGGTAAAAGTTTGCCAGTTTTAACTCATTTTCCATTAAACTGCCGAATATTCAAATAGACATAACTTGGTAAATTTTCTAGATAAAGAGCCAAAACTACACATTTTTCTTGGTTTGCAAGGAAGATCTTCAATAGACAAGTATCCAAAGGGCTGGTGGGTGATTGCTTATGCCATATATGGGGGTACCCCTACCCCAAACCCATCGCTTCGCCACTGTGAATCACAAATGTACATAACTTCTCAGCCATTCATCATTTCCCAGCAAACTTGGTGTCCTTAGCTATTTTTCTTGGGTCTGTCTTTCATTTGGAAGTATTTAAAGGGCTGTTGCATGGTTCCTTAGGCCATATGTAGGGGTACCCCTACCCCAATCATGTTGCGTAACAACTCAGAATAACAAATGTACATAACTTCTCAGCCATTCATCTTACCCCAACAAACGTGGTGTCTCTACCAATGTTTCTTGGGTCAAACTTTCATTTCGACACAATTACTTTGAGTTTTCTAATGCCAAAATTCAGGGTACCTCCCCCTTTGTAACCCCCTACATTCAAACATGTTTTAAAAGTTCGAGCTTCATCGTCAGTACACCAACCGAACACGGAAGTTCACAGTATCGAATCACAGGGAGAAACTGCAACATGCTCGTGAAATCACATTTCACTTCCACTGTCCTCCATATCGTCCAAGTCATGATTCGTCATGTTTTGACAAATGCCTCTGCATCCAGAACAAGCAGTTGTACATTCCTGTGGCGGCACCCACAGTGTAACGTCTCACAACCTGTCTTGTAGGTACATCGCACAAGCTGGAGAAGTGATTGGGGAGCAGGGTCAAGGTCCGAGATCACTGGTTTTAGTCTGCCTTCCTATATCTTCCAACCCCGATCTACAGCCTGCAACGTATTACCCTGCCATTATCTTCTTATGGAGATCCTATTGCAGACTAAAAGTTCTCACCCTCTGGAGCCTCAGCTATAGGTTACTCTGCCCATGCGCCCGTGACGCACTTCCCACTTTTTTTTTCTTCTACTGCAGCCTGTAAGCGTGATGCGTAAAAGGCCGAGAAGAGTGCGGGGAGGCTGGGTTGGGCAGTCAAAACAATAGCAGATTTGATTTGATAATAAATACCAACATTGTTTACAAATGTTTAATATTTATTGCTCAAATCTACACCTGCTATTGCTATGCCCCACTACCAACAGTATGGTAGAGGGGCCTCGGACTTTGTTGAAGTGTGGAGTAACCGCTGAGATGATCAGAGATATATGGCACCATAAATTGAACCCGTTAGTATACCTTGGCCTAGAGCCCTGTGGGGGCTGAGAGGCAATTTCTAGTAAAACGGTAAGAAGGGTAAACACCGGACTTCTGCACCCGAATACTAGTGGACCAACTGATCATGACTGTACGGTACGCTAATTGAACCCGTTAGTATCCCTTGGCCTAGAGCACTGTAGGGGCTAAGAGACAATTACTAGTAAAACGGCAAGAAGGGTTAAAACCGGATTTCTGCACCCGAATACTAGAGTACCAACAGATATGCTCTAATCGCCAAATTCTTTCCTTCAAATTCTTGAATGTCCGACACAAAAGTACCTAAACAGAATGTATACTCACCTAGGGTCGGGGATCTTGACAGCTGGCTGGCTTGTAGTGGCGATCACCGATGTGCCGTATCTCGTAACCGTCTAGTTGCAGACTGGTCCGTCGGCCTGTGATCGGTGCTGCCCCTCCCCCTTTTTCTTGAAAGCCAGGCGACCACATGCTGGGCAGCTACGAGCGGCCCTAGCGTGGTCAATCTGTCTGTCTGTCTGTACTGACAGGTCTCTCAGATAGAAATCCGTAAATGTGGAATTGGCACTCATGGCACAGGATAGGACAATGTCATCCAGCGATACGTTCTTCCATAAAGGCCATGTGGCAATGGCTCGTATTTCATGGGAAGATGCAGAGGCCAGAAGCGGGGGAGCGTCGAGGGCGAGTTCGTATGTCCACTTAATGGTCTTCCTCAACCAAGAGGCCACAGTATTCTTGGTGATGTCCTGAGTAACCTTTGGGAGAAGAGAGAGAAGCAGTAGTCGACGAGAACCTCTGATTGGATCGGTACGGGTGAGGCAGTGACGTATTGCTCGTACTGGACATAGTAAGATGTCGTCATCAAGGCCATGGACAAAATCTGTTAATGCAGGGATGGAATACAGACGTTCAGCACAAGATCCTTGACGTACAGTCTCATTCTTGGCGATGAACTCTGGAACAGGGCGAAAGGAGATGCGTGACCAATCTGCCGTCCAAGTCATCGATTTCCTTTCCAAGGCATGAAGCTCGGATACTCTAGACCCCAGGGCGAAGGCCACAAGGAAGGCAGTCTTGTAGGAAACAGCTTTAATAGAGGCTGACTGTAGTGGTTCAAAGGGTGGGCGAAGGAATGCGCTGAGAACCACACCAATGTCCCACTTCGGCAATAGTTGAAGGGTCCGACGGGAGTGTAAAGCACAGGCACGTATAAGAGAAGAGATGTTGTGATCCAGACTAATGTCAATGCCCGCAGATAACCGTAGAACCCGGGCCAAGGCTGACCGGTACCCTTCAATAGTGCTGCTTTGAAACTTGTTAGCTCGGTGTAGGTGAAGAAGAAAGTCCGCAACTATAGGAAGAGAGGCAGTGTCGGGATCGGAGCCTCGAAGTTGTGATGTGGAAGATCGGTTGGATGAAACTATCGTCTCTGCAACATCTGCTGAAAATCCTTGGCCTGTGAGCGCACTCCGGATAGTCTGCAGACGTGTAGGTTGAGCCACTGAGGGTTGTGATGGTGTGTCCCGCAAGGTTGGCTAAACAGGTTGGCCCAAACTGGTAGGCGACGTGGCGGGGCGGTGGGTAGAGGAATCAGAGCCGGAAACCACGGTCGACGGGGCCGCCACGGAACAACGAGAAGAATGATGCAGTCGTGTTGAACAATCTTCTGTAGTACTTCCTGTAGTAGGGCAATGGGTGGGTAGGCATATGCAAGGAAGTTGTCCCAACTGATCGATAGAGCATCGATGGCGTAGGCTCGAGGGTCCAGAACCGGACTGACGAATAGGGAAAGCTGTGCATTGTTCCTCGTCGCAAACAGGTCGATCAAAGTGGTTTCCCAGATGCTGGTGATGCGGTGGAAGATCTCTGGATGCAGTTGTCACTCGGTCTGCAGAATAGTGTCGGGACGAGAAAGGCGATCTGCTAGTACATTGAGCCGACCTGGAACATGAGGAGCACGAAGCTGGCAGTGATGTTGTAGAGCCCAGTCGAAGAGGGTCCAAACCAGACGAAATGTTGGATAGGATCCGGTGGTACCCATCTTGTTGATATGAGCAATGACGGTCGAATTGTCTGTTGCGATGGACTGCACAGATGACAGCTTTCATTTCCAAGAGGTTGATATGAACTTTGGCATCCGAGGTCGGCCATCTGCCGGACATCTCTAGGTCGTCTAGATGGGCTCCCAAACCTGTCTCGGACGCATCGGTGTAGAGATGGTGTAGTGGAGCTGGTGGTACAAAGGGTACTCCCCGCATGACATTGTAACAGGACTGCCACCAAATCAGATGTGGATGTAGAGACGTCAATACCGGATCTGGCGGGATTGAGGAATGACATCTGAAGGTACCCCTGCAGGTGGTGTTGCAGAGGCCGAACTTGTTTAATTAGTTAATCTCTTCAATGTAAAGTGGTGCCATCTATTGATACAGACACTTGGGAAGCAGTAATTGTTTTCAAACTGCATCTGTAATTGTCCTGAAACCTGATGACGTAGGACCCCTACATCTATGACAATAAAATCCCACTTCTATCTCTTAATGCAATGCAGGCCCCAACATCCATGACAATTAAATGGCTGGTGGAGATTTTTATATAATTTATTTAGCTTGTCAACTTCCTTATGTAACATGATATCAACTTAATTGCCAGCGCCGAGGTCCATGCGCTGTCACAGTCGGAAGAGCAAGCTTTAATTTGGTGTATCGGGTTATATATAGGACGTCACGCCTTGCGGCACATGTACTTTGCGTTGACAATGGCAATTTAATTGGTTTCGTGTTACATAAGCGATGTTAGATTTCTGGATAAGTGTTCACGTGTCGTGCAGATGAGTGAATACCCAATTCATCACGTGATTGAGAGAGAAATAATACGTTATCAGGGGTTGGATCCATTGAAAGTAAAACATCGCCATCTGATGAGATCAGGGGTAGGGTACCCCTCTAAAATGGCATAAGGAGCCCCTAGATCACTTAAAAAACACATTCATGTAGACAGAGCCTATAAACATAGGTATAGACACCAGAATTATGTTGATAGCTTTACCACAGGCGGTGCAATGGCTATTTTTGTACTTCGCAATTTTCATAGATCTTGATTATATATGTTATTTTAAACTGTGAAAAAAATATTGTTTCACTCCAAAGACTTTAGAAGACTTTTGATATATCGTCAAGGGTAGCACCCTGAACACATTCCAACAGGTTTCGTTTCTGTTGCAATTAGTGGTGGGTTTGGCGAGAATTTAGCTGCATTGACTGGACTGCCTATAGGCCTATACTGCATGGCTATGGGAGTATAGGGCCATGCGGGGTGGACATGTTGGAGTCTAGGTGGGCCACTAATGGTCCAATGGTGTCGAGTGAGGTCTTATTTTGAAGCTCTCGTGGAGGAGCACTTGACTACACTAATGGTTCGTACGTTGTCAATAGTCTGCGCATGCGCAGACTGGCCCGTATTATAGAAAGCAGGCATTTTGGGGGTATGTGGGTGTGTGTTTGGTGTAGAGATGCACCGCTATGGGTCCGAATGGGTCGTGGAAGTGAAGCTTGTGTGGGGTAGAGTCAGAGTGGTGTGTTTTTAAGTGCAAGCCTCGTCAATCTGCGCATGCGCAGTTGGTTGTAGTAAGTAAAGTGGCCATTTTGGGGCAGTGAAGGAAGGTATTTGGGGTAGAGATGGACTATTCACGGTCCGAATGCGTCCTGGAAGGTGTCATTTTGTAGTTCTCGGGGTGTACATTCCAATTTGAGGGATGTTCCCGTCATCTGTGACGTCATCGATGATGGCATCAGTAGGGGTAATAGCCAAAGTGTGCATTTTGGGGCAGTACAGGAAGGTATTTGGGGTAAAAATGGACCATCCCTTATCTGATTGTGTCGTGGGAGGTGTCATTTTGTAACTCTCGGGGTGTAGACCCCGATTTGAGGGCTGTCCACAGCATCTGTGACGTCATTGGTGACGTCATCAGTAAGAGTAGTAGCGAAAGTGAGCCTTTTGGGGTAGTGAAGGATGTTATTTGGTGTAGAGATGGACCATCCGCGGTGCGAATGCGTCATGGGAGGTGTCATGTTGTAGCTCTTGGCGTGTAGACCCCGATTTGATACATATCCACAGCATCTGTGACGTCATTGGTGACGTCATCATTACGAGTAGTAGCGAAAGTGGGCATTTTTTAGCAGTGAAGGATGTTACTTGGTGTAGAGATGGGCCATCCGCGGTACGAATGCGTCGTGTGAGGTGTCATCTTGTAGCAACGCCCACCAACGCCATTCTCAATGCTTCAACGCCCTGGTGAAATAGCTCAGAAGCTCTGATATTCCAAGGAATTGTCACTAATTCTTCGAAATGCAGTGACGTCCGTCAACGCCCGTCGTTACACCTTAACACTCTAACATAACGCCATGATATAGACCGGAGAGAGAACAACAACAGCAACAACAACAAGGATGACGCATGAGAGAACAACAACAACAAGAAGGTTTTTCATATAGTTTATTCTCCCAATGTTACATCATACCCACGCTGGGGGGAGCCGCGTTGGGTATATTTACAATTCAAGAAGATTCTTGTCCAATCAGAGGCCACCATTTGCATGTTTCATATTCGTTCCTGTCCTTTAGATGTATTCTTGTCCAATCAGAAGTCTCCATTTCAGAAGTTCCATCTTCGGCCATGTTCGCTCTGAACCGTTTTTTCTAATCATCGTCGGGCAGGTCAGGATACCGTTGAGGCCACATATCCTCAGATAGTTTCTGTGCATTCTGATTATCTATCACTGCATGGGTGAATACTTTCATCCGATGGGGGTGGTGGTCAGTTTAACCACGAAGAACGTAACATTGGTCACCCTCTCCACTTGCCATTTTGTGTTTTGTCGTTGTTGTCGTACCCATTCCAAACTATCCACGCTGTCCAGTTCCTTCAGCATCGTCTCCAGTGACGCACGATGGATAATGGTGAAAGGCTGGTCCAACACCCGGGTATTATTGCTGGGATAATAATAACGGAGCTGGTCTGTCTCTTTATGGCGAAGAATGTATCCAAAAGTGAGATTTAACTTGAAGGCTGTATCTTGGTCGTTGAAGATGGCTTCCACGTAGCTACGTAGACGGATGTTTTCTTCCAACCGGAAATTATGTAAGTCCAATATCGGGCGATGCCGATGGAAACAGTCTCGGATCATAGACCAATGGCGTCGATACATCTCACTCATCTTCGGGTAAGAGATCGCTGGGAACATCCACCGCATCTTCCAGAAAATGTTTGATGTTGTCAGGCGTATGACTCGAAACCGTAACGGTGGGGTCCGGCTGGAAATTCAGGCTCTTCTGAACTGTGGGTATAGGCGGGCTCTCCGTCATCGCATCACCAGTGGCGTTCGTCTCCCCGGGCTTATCTTCGCTGGGTCTGACCTTTCGCGGCTCCTCTTCAGTAGGAAGTTGTCGCCAAAACCGTAGAGACGGGGCATGAATCAAACGCTGATGCCGTCTTAACTGACTGCATCGTTTGAAGAGTTGACCACAATCCTTACATTGTTCCGTCGCGCCCTCGTGGAATGAGCGTTCGTGGCGCAGTAAATGATCTTCTCGATTAAATGACCGCGCGCAGGTTATACATGTATGTCGTGCACCGTTGTGGATGGAGGACTCGTGTCGTCGCAAATCTTCTGGGCGAGTAAACAGCTTCTGGCAAGTTGTGCAAGAGAACATATCGGCTGTGGATCTGGAAATCATGAATGCCGTAAAAAATTGCCACTTTTATATGTTTTTCCCGTGACATTCGTGTCTTTTCGGCAACCTCCGTGTCTCTTCGGTCATCTCCGTGTCTTTTCGGTGACGTCCGTGACTCTTCGGAAGTTAGAGGGGAGGTGAACGACCTATCGACCAATCAGAAGCCATCAGTTCAGAAAGTTCGATCTTCGTTCAGTGTAACCTAAACGTCTTCGAGCAATCCATGATACTGAAGCTCGAAGCTCTTACTTCTCTTATTCAACACTGAGATCAATCTCCATCGGCTCTTCAATCCGCGGCGAATCGACCTCCATGGGTTCTTCTATTCTCAAATGCATTCCAATAGAAACTGAAATATCCGGTCTCGAGAGTGGCGAGCATGATCCGTGTATAACATTTCGGTGACGACTCAATTGACTGGGATGCTTAAAGGCTATATCACAGTCCGCACATGTATGCATGGGTACTTCGTGGCATGCACGTGTGTGACAACGCGAACTGTCCAGGCGATGAAAGCGCTTCGAGCAAGTTGTGCTATATCGGCTGTGGATCTGGAAATGATGAATGCCGTAAAACTTTCGGCTCTTATAGGCCAACATAGGAGTACCCGGGTGTTCTACAGTCAGGGATGTACAAGAAGCCGGATGTACCCGGATGTAAAAGTCCCGGATGTATAAGTGCCCGGATGTTCCCAAATGTACTACCATCCCGGACTTCTATCAGGCCCAGGTCCAAAAGCTCTCATGTCCTGCACCGAACTACTGCTCGGTAACCCGTGAGTGAATTAACCACGGTCGCATGCTGTAAAATGCGAGTCGCATAGGGATAGGTCTCCGTCATGGCTCTGCAGCCATAGGAATGGGCTTGTGAGATCCAGAGGGACGTGTTAGACCATGTTACACATGCGCGTCTACACGTAGCTCTACGTGTGTAGTCCGTGATAAGTACTATTCTGATTGGTTAGTCCAAAAAGAGAGCAACAACAACAACAACAGCAAAGATTACAGGTCAATTCTTTTATTAGCCCCTCCATCACAGCACATCCACGCTGGGGGAATCGCTATGGGTGTGTTTGCATTTCACTTATGCTATTGTCCGTGTATTCAGAACTTCACTGTGCTGATCTCAGACTGCTCATGTCCAATCAGAAGCCACCCCGCAGAATAAGTATAGGTCATGTTGAAGAATGGAACACAAACTGTGGACGTCTTTCGGCTTGATGGGGATCAACTGACTGTGGAGTCTGAAGACTCGACTGCAATGCTGGCATTCGTGGCTGGGTGCCTTATGTACCGACCTTTGATGTCGCCGTAAATTATCCTTACGATTAAAGGACTTCCTGCAGATCGAACACGTATACTCGCCAACAGCACCTTGAAAAGTAGACTCATGGTTGGGGTCAAACATCACGGGTTCCTCAACCCTCAAGCGTGCATGTCCCTGGATTACACGTTGGTGAGATCTCAACTGGCTGTGTAGTCTGAAGCGGTGTCCACAATCCCCACATTGATGCATGGATGTCTCATGGAGACACCGTTCATGGCGGTGTAAACTGTCCAGGCGATTGAATGTATCCCCACAGGTCTCGCAGGTATACTGGGCAGTAGCGTCGTAGATGCTAGACTCATGGCGTTGTAAGTCGTGCAAGCGTGTAAATGACTTGGAGCAAGTGGTACACGTGAACATCGTGTCGTAAGTGGTGAACGAATGTCTGCTGAAAGTGTCAGACCGTTTCCCTTTTATAGCAAGCTAGCTGTTGTTCTATTTTTAGA
>JAVTVY010050338.1:0-24250 GCA_036873755.1 Hanleya hanleyi
GGTAGTCGACGTTGGAGTATACTATTCATCTCTTCATCCAGAGACTGCAGTTGTTGCACTGTGGCAGGCACGGGATAGGGTGATTGCAAACTCTGTAACAGTCGAGGTTCGACCAGCATCATTTTTTTCGTATGTTCCATGACGTTAGCGTCCCAAGATGGAGCCTAGTAACGGCCCCAGTACAGTAGCGGCTAAGGGTTCGAGGAGTGCGCCGAGAAATCCACCTCGCTGTAACACCTGTTTCTTTTTCTTCACACTACACGTCTTCTTCACCAACGTTCGGAGACCCGCCTTGTGCCGTTGCAATTTCCCTTTCTGCAGAGGACTGAGCGGAACATTGCCTTTTAACACATTATGCGCCACTTCACACAAACACCGTACCAAGTCGGGATCCGCCCCTCGCACCAGGGCCCGGCCCACCTCCGGTGGCGCGCTGCGTAATACGCGGAGGGCCGGCGCGTGCTTGCGTACCCGTGCAGACATGATGAGTGACGGCTAGAGTGCATTGTCTTCTTCTTTTATTTGGGTGTGTACACCGTCTGCACCTCTCCGGGAAAAATGTGGGTACGCAATCGAAGGGATGAGGGAGTGTTTTGTTTCAAGTCGATGAGTAGATACCCGTGAGCTCGTTGGGTAGCATCTTCAAAGGCTTCTCGTACAAAGGCCGTGTTTTTAGGGTACATCTGTTGGGCCAGGTGCATAATTTGGGAAGCATCTCTGGGGTTTTTGAATAACACCACATACTGAGCATTCAAACTAATGTTCCTGTGCTCTTTGTTCTTACTGAAGAGATTCTGCACGATGTAGATGATGCTCAGCCGACGATGATGGCTTCCTTTGGTAAAGAGACGGGTGATTCGACTGTCCGTTTCCGTCATGAGATCGTCCACCACCACCAACGTGTCTTTGGGCGTATCCTCAGGGGTAAGCCTTCCATTAAGGTGAGTCCCGGGACACGTGCCAGTTCCTCGTACGTGGGTTGCCAAGCTCCATAACACCACAGGATGCGAGCTAGAGGAGGTGAAATGAGGGCTGACCCGTGTTGGATGAGACGTTGAACGAAGTGTGTTTTTCCCGACCCTGTCGGTCCAGCGATGAGACACGTGAAAGGATGCTGCCACCGAGGATCCATAGTTTTTTTTTTTTTATTTGGTGATTTGCACTCGGCGTTCAGAGGCCCACCCCCGTTGTCGTGGATCCCACCGGGGATCGTAGTCGATCGGGTACCGTTGCCGTGGTAAACGTGATTCGTGCACTCTAAATGTGTTTAGCGTCGTAGGAGTCGTAGTGGAGGTGGTAGGTGTACTAGGTGGTGGTGGTGATGATTGAGTGGAAGGGTGGTGGCTTCTCAGGGGTGACGGGTGATCACGTGGAGTCGTAGTAGTAGTAGTAGTACGCAGCGTCGTGGTAGTACGGGGCGTCGTCGTCGTAGGCGTGGGTGGCTGGATGTGGCGGTTAGGTGACGTGATGGATGGGATCGGTGACGTCGTCGTCGGCCACGTGGTAGGCGTAGGTGTCTGGGTTGATACGTGGCGGTACCTTGACGTCTTGGATGGCGTAGGCAGCGTCGTAGTGATCGAAGTGGTGGTGGTGGATGCTTGAGGTGGAATTGTGGAGCGCAGGGTGTTGAAACAGGATATCACGTACGCCAAATCGTAGAACACGCCTCCAAATAACGTACCCAGAAGCACTACTACACACACTACAGTACCCACTTGTGCTTTTCGAGTGCGTAACAGTAAGGGTAGATGTGCACTATCCATGGTACAACCCTACACTGAAGAATGGTGGTGATAGGGGTTAGAATTTATAGGCGTTTCATGTCACGGCCTGACACCCAGGAATTAAACGAACGGGGCCAACCTTGCCATTTGACGAAATGATAGAGGATGCCACGTCGACGTTCCGTTTTCAAAATCTTTTCCACCGTGTAGTAGTCTTTCGGTGTTTTCACTATGGGTTGTAATTCTGCCTCGTAAAACGTGCCTTGCAGTGTTTCTCCTTGTAGATCTTCCAGTTGATAGACGTGTGGCTGTCGAGGTTTATGGCGAACGATGACAAAGTGCTCGTCACTCCAGTTGGGCAAGTAACTTTTCTCAAATTGACCTTTCACTTTACTGATCCGTACCACATCTCCACGTTTGTAACGGGGTGCCGTGAGTGGTGGTGGTGGACTGGGTGAGTACAGCGTACCACGCACTTGATGTTCGTTGCGTTCTGTCACATCGAGGGGAGCTCGCTGGATACTGCGATGATAGGCTCGATTGTACCCTTGAACCAGTTGAGGTAGTACATCGATGTACCGTCGGGTGTTTTGGGCGGTAAAATACTTGTACATCCGTCCTTTGAAGGTGCGATTGAATCGTTCCACCACAGAGGCTTTGGTCTCGTTGTACGTATGGAAGAAAAATACCTTCTGTTTCTTAAGAAAGGCTTGAAAGGGTCGGTTGAGAAATTCTGTACCTTCATCCGTTTGCAAATAAAGGGGTTTGCGCCCCGTCTTGAAAATCTGCTGGAACGCCCGTACTAAATTCTCTCCTGTTTTGGTGCGAATGGGTAGTACCCAGGCATACTTGGATAAAATATCGATACAGATCAACATGTACCGATGTCCATCATTGTGAGGTGCAAATCGACTCATATCCACTAAATCAGCCTGCCATTGCCCGTCTATACCTCCTACGATGACTCGGTTACGGCGAAAATGTCGTCGGGCTGCTCGATGTAAACTATAAGTGTCTTGGGTTTTTAACCAATCTCGAACTTCAGTTCGACTGATGCCTTGGGAATGGACAGCTCGAGCGAGCGCTCCCACAGCGCTATACGCGGCTGGACTGGTAGGGTTGTAATACAAATCGGTTAACACCTTGTTCACTGTAGATGCTGACTCCTTTTTTCCCTTTCGGGTCCCCCTCATCACCGTCTTCCTACCCCTCATCGGGGTGCCTGTGGGTCCCCGTCCGGTGTGTTCGCTTCATCAGGTGACACTGACACTCGGATTATTATCGGATTCATGTTGTTTTTCATGGGGTTCAGCCAGCGCGTCCTCCATAGCACGAGCCCACGCCAACTCGTCTGATGATCGCTCGTCCGGTGTAAACAGCTGGTCCACAATAGGCACTACTTTCTCCAAGGCTGACCACAGAGGGGGGTCTAGGGTGAAGCTTCGCGTAGGGTCTTGGTAGCGGCCCAGGCGTGCGAAGAAAGACCCACGGTATACGTAGATGGCATTGTTTATGTGGATGAGGTGTCCGTCGAGCTCATCGTTCAACACCCGTTTAAATTTAGTCCAGCCGTCACGCTGTAGCGTCACCGTATTCGATAGAGTCTCAGCGGGCGCCCAGCAAATAACTCCACAGTCTTCCACCAGGGTGACTTTATCTTCATAGACGTGTAACCCCGCCTGGGGTGTAAGGGGCAGGATGGCTCGTAGGTCGGATGACATGCTTGCTCTAAATGTCGAACGGTGAATGACACACACTCTGTCTCACCCCTGGTATTTATAGTGTCAGGTAAGGGGGTACAGACATGAGTCGTACTATTCTGTGAGGGGATCCTGTGGAGCGAGTACTTCATCGACCATGGGGACTACTTGTTGCAAAGCCGTCCATAGATCGGGGTCCAGAGTAAAACCACCTCGCTTGAGACAGAGGAGTCGAGCAAAATAGGGACCGCGGAAAATGTAGACATCGTCACACAGGTGAATGCTATCCCCGTCGAGGTTACCGCATAACACGCGTTTCAAGGTAATCCAGCCTTCTGGGGATAAAGAGACACGCGCTGGTTCAGACGTACACCAACATCGACTGTCGTCATCGATGAGCTCCACGCGTTGGGGGTACAACAATAGGGTACAGTCCGATGTAAGAGTGCGCGTGGCTACAGAGTTCGCCTCAGGGTAGAGTACGTCGTGGACGTCGGTGATAATAGCTTTCAGCGCCTGCCATAATGCCGGCCGGAGTAGGATACAGGTACCACCACACTGTTCTAACCGGGGAAAAAAAGAATCATCTCTACCACTTCGCAGGTAAACACCGACTCCCACGTGCATGAAATCGACTTCGGGCTCTTTTCCCTGTAACAACCGTGTCAATAGAGTCCAGCCTAGTAGGCTTAAACATAGCTTCACCTCTCGGGGATGTTCTTCAATGAGCTGCAGTTCATGGTCATACACGATGAGGATGACCTCAGGCGTGAGTTGGAAGAAGGCGAGCTCCGTTCCGTGCGCTGCCATAGTGGTGAATGACAAAACACCGACCAGCCAAATGTGTATATATCGATTCTTGCTAATGACTCGTGAGTAAAAAAAGGGTATAATGTTATTAATTTTTTAAATGTAAAAAGATTCTTTCTAGTCCCAAGCCCCTGTGCTGGTTGAATAATTTCAGTCCGTTATGATTTCGGGCTGTAATGTTATTCCTTTTTACCGATGTAATATGTCGCACAGGGTGGTCAACGACAGTGACAAATATCGGCAATCATGCAAAAACACCTTCCCTCCTCCCTCTTTCTAGTCCCAAGCCCCTGTGCTGGTTGAATAATTTCAGTCCGTTATTTCATCGTAATAAAATTCGTATCGTATCGTACCCGTACCCTGTTGTAGAAAATAATTCAATTGAGATTACAATGCAATTTTGTAGGCTCCAAGATAAATATACTTCAGAACATTTGCGACGCTACATCTGCGTGTCATTTGTGCCTGGACTGTAACAATTAAGAATTCGCTCACAGCGCGGTGCGAAGGCAACATTGAAATCATCTCCACATGCTTCACCGGCCTATGGCGTTATTAGCAGATGACCCCTTCAAGCCGATAGACATTCCATTCTCAGTGCCTGTAACGGCCGCTAGATGGCGTCATCCACAGCGCACGAAAATAATTCTCGGAGGCTATTTTTTCATCGATTGACTAGCCCGATTAAAGAATTTTTTACTTATGATTCGGACTGTAATGTTATGTGCAATGATTTAACCTGGGAATTGTGCATTTTCGTGCAAAATAGGTGGGTTGTAAATTAACCCAGGAAGGATGTTGGTGGCATGTAGGGTCTAGTAGATGGCGTGATCGACAGCGCACGAAAATCGTTCGCAACTCTCCACGCTGGCGCACTGAAATGGAGGATAAAATTTCATAGTTATCTTTCGATAAACCAGCTACAATTTTCAGGGTGATATTATCAGGCTGTGAGCGACATACTTGACGTATTTTTACCCAGGAAAACCGATTTATTTCCAGTGTACCGGGTTTTCCACACTACCGCACCATAACGTTACGCGTCTAAAAATCGATAAAATCATTAAAATAGTGGCTTAGTCTATCGCTACCGTGCTAAATTTTTAAATGCTACACCATGAGTTGTCCCAGTTCAACTTGAAATAAAATTTATACGTGCACTCGCATTTATTGCAAAATCACACGGGTTTAAAATTGGAAAAGAAACACAAAAATATTTCTGCAGTGTAATTGTAGACAGAAAAATATAACGATTTCGGTGCGGTCCGCGCAATTTTTATAAAACCCAGCGGGGAGCGTAATGCGGAGCACTCCAAAACTTTTGACAGACATACAACAGCGTAGAAGAAGACATATTGCAGAAAAAAAAATGAGCCGGACTGTACCTAAGAGTGAACCGAAGCTACCAGCAGCAACAAACAAGACCTCCCGGGGAAATGAAGAAGGAAACAACACCACCGTAGCCAAGATATCTACCACGAACCTTTGCCGAGAAAAATACAGACAGAAGCTCAAGAAGGAAGAGATGCAACAAAAACAAGAATTGGCAGGCGGCGCTACCATCCCACCCGCCAACATCTTAAACCATTTACCCATAAGTGATGAGGACCCCAATGATGTACAACAACACCTCTACCAAATAAGACGAGTGAGACACGGCTACACGTACTTTTCAGTGAGCGATATGCAGTGAGTAGACAGGACAACTCACCCCTGAAGAAAACAGGGTGAAAAAATTTAACTTCAAAGGCCCTTTTCAGGGCCAACCCATTACTATCGAAAGAGAGCTTCTAACTTTGGCACAAATTCAAATCACAGGTCCTTCATCAACCCCCTTTTTTTATTCTATAGTACTAGCAAACTGCAACACCAAAAAAACAATCCCTGCCCGATATTAACGGTCTTTTTGAGGACCAATCTCCAACTTTGAAACACATAAGTTTTTTTTTTAATCGGCATAACAGCACAGGGGCTTGGACTAGAAAAGAGGGAAAGGGGAGGGGAAGTGTTTTTGTATGATTGTCGATATTTGTCACTGTCGTTGACGACCCTGTGCGACATATTACATTGGTAAAAGGAATAACATTACAGCCCGAAATCATAACGGACTGAAATTATTCAACCAGCACAGGGGCTTGGGACTAGAAAGAGTGGGGGAGAGGGGTTGGTGTTATATTGTTTCTATTTTTTGTGCTTTTTCAGTTTTTATGATTGCCGATATTTGTCACTGTCGTTGACGACCCAACCGAATCATAACGGACTGAAATTATTCAACCAGCACAGGGGCTTGGGACTAGAAAGAGTGGGGGAGGGGGTTGGTGTTCTATTTTTTTTTATTTTTGTGCTTGTTGTTAGAAGTTTTCCCTTTCGGAAAGATAAAGTGGTTCTGAAAAGAACCTTTGGAATATGTAAGCGATTACATCGTTGGGGGCAGGTAGCGTTGTCTTCTCACAGTACAGACCGGGCATACCAAGGCTATGAATTCACACACTAGGGGTTTGTAATCGTCCGGACACTCTGGTATTTGGGCATGTTGATGTATACAAGCTACACACAAAGCCTGATGCCCACATGGGAAAATAGCGTATTTCGCAAAGTGGTTACAACATTTCACGCAGCGTAAATAGGAGGCTGCTTGGCATTCTGTGTTGGCTGCCAGTGTTGTTGTTGTTATTAGGGAAGCGTAGTGGATAACGTCTTCGTTTTCTTTTTTGATTATTTTTCTTGTGTTCTCTCTAATTCTGTTTTTCCTTGCGTCTTTCCTATTTGTTCTGGTATCTTTCCTATTTGTTCTGGTGTCTTTCCTGTTTTTCCTTGAGTCTTTCCTGTTTCTTCTTGAATCTTTTCTTGAATCTTTTCTTTTTTCGGGTACTGTGGTTTTTGAGTCTTTCCTCTTCTCCTCATCTTGTCCTTCTTCTTCTGTGTCTGTTTGATCATCTTGTGTTTCATCATCATCATCATCATCATCATCATCTGTTTCTTCTTGTACCGTTTGTCCTGCTTTTTCTTTAGCTTGAGGGCTTTGTTGTTGTTTCAACATAGCTTCTAGCACGCGGTCCATGTCGTCAAAACGTTGGTATTGGGCTGTGGTAAGATCCGGTGTCGCTGCTGGGAGGTGACTAAGATGCGTTGTGGCTGCTGGTGGGTCACTAAGATGCGGTGTCGCTGCTAGGGGGTGTTGATTAGGATTGTCCTGGGGTTCGTCTTTAAATAAGTCTTCCATTATAGCATCCAACCATGGCTCGTCATGTACCATATTAATGATGTTGCCGAGTTGTACTTCATCATGATTTGTGATGAAGTCTGATATGTCAATATCCATGATTTCAGCCAGGGATGACTCCATGACTGGACTCTTGAAAAGCTTCTGCACGTCCAGTAAAATACTGCGCGCTATTTATAAAAATTGCGCGGACCGCACCGAAATCGTTATATTTTTTTGTCTACAATTACGCTGCAGAAATATTTTTGTGTTTCTTTTCCAATTTTAAACCCGTGTGATTTTGCAATAAATGCGAGTGCACGTATAAATTTTATTTCAAGTTGAACTGGGACAACTCATGGTGTAGCATTTAAAAATTTAGCACGGTAGCGATAGACTAAGCCACTATTTTAATGATTTTATCGATTTTTAGACGCGTAACGTTATGGTGCGGTAGTGTGGAAAACCCGGTACACTGGAAATAAATCGGTTTTCCTGGGTAAAAATACGTCAAGTATGTTGCTCACAGCCTTATAATATCACCGTGAAAATTGTAGCTGGTTTATCGAAAGAAAACTATGAAATTTTTATCCTTGGGGCTACGGTAACACAGCACTATACAGTGTGCAAGCAAAAATGTGAGTACAGCTATGGGTGTCAAATGGGAAAAATTTCCTAGTTTTTTTTCTTTTCGATAAACATGCTGCAGTGAACTCACATTTATTGCAAAAAAAAATGAGCCCGTTTTAAAGTTGGAAAAATAAAACAAATTTTTTTAGCAGATACCATCATCTTGCACCCACTCACACCGGCCGCCATCTTAAACCCACCACCACCAACCACAAGGCGCCATCTTAAACCTACCACCACCAACCACAAGGCGCCATCTTAAACCCACCACCACCAACCACAAGCCGTGATCTTAAATTTTTTGTGCTCACTTACGCTGGACAAAATATTTTTGTGTTTCTTTTCCAAAAACCCGGTACACTGGAAATAAATCGGTTTTCCTGGGTAAAAATACGTCAAGTATGTTGCTCACAGCCTTATAATGTCACCGTGAAAATTGTAGCTGGTTTATCGAAAGAAAACTATGAAATTTTTATCCTTGGGGCTACGGTAACACAGCACTATACAGTGTGCAAGCAAAAATGTGAGTACAGCTATGGGTGTCAAATGGGAAAAATTTCCTAGTTTTTTTTCTTTTCGATAAACATGCTGCAGTGAACTCACATTTATTGCAAAAAAAAATGAGCCCGTTTTAAAGTTGGAAAAATAAAACAAATTTTTTTAGCAGATACCATCATCTTGCACCCACTCACACCGGCCGCCATCTTAAACCCACCACCACCAACCACAAGGCGCCATCTTAAACCCACCACCACCAACCACAAGCCACCTAGACTATAAATAACGCGTAGTATGTTGCCATTTATTCACAACTACAATCATGGGTACAAGACGAAGACTATTCACCGACCCTAGAGACCCTAGAGAACCTAGAGAACACAGAGAGGTGATTACGAGTGGAGATGAACATAACGATGGTGGAGTGGCAATAATTACAAGCTTTCAGCAGGTTATTGCCGACGAAACGATGACACGGCGAAGTGCAGAACAACTTGAAGAGCTACGGAGGGAGGTAGTGGAAGAAGATGCGAGGTTGATAAGACAGCGAATTCAAGAACAAGACCAAGAAATCATGAGGGTGGTGATGGAAGAAGAAGATCAGGATATAACTGATGAAGAAGAACTCCCCTGGTTAAACAGTAACAGACCTCCAACAAATACAACGGCTACGCAAACTCCGATTTTAACGACGTCCGCTTGCCAAACAACGTCCGCTACCGAAACAACAACAACAACAACAACACCATCACCACCATGCTCTTGGGCCGAGGTAACACGCCTGAACGAGGAGATTAATCACATGAGACAAGACATGGATCAAATGGACGTTATGATTTCAAAACAAGAAGAAGACCTACAGAAGGAACAAAGTAAATCAAACTGCAGCGTGTGTACAGACGAGGAAACACAGTACGCCCTATTTCCGTGCGGGCATTTATGCCTATGTGAAGAATGCTGGGTGACGCTAACATGTATAGGGGACGTGTGCCACTGCGCTGAAACGGACGAACAGCATTTAAAGATCAAGTGTCCCGTGTGTAGGAAGCAGGTGGCCGGGGTAAAGAGAATTTACCGCTGCTAAAACAAGTGTCGTAACACTTTTCCAAAGGCTGTTTTTACAGCCACCCCATCTTTCCGAAAGGGAAAACTTCTAACAACAAGCACAAAAAATAAAAAAAAATAGAACACCAACCCCCTCCCCCACTCTTTCTAGTCCCAAGCCCCTGTGCTGGTTGAATAATTTCAGTCCGAAATAAAAAAAAAAAATAGAACACCAACCCCCTCCCCCACTCTTTCTAGTCCCAAGCCCCTGTGCTGGTTGAATAATTTCAGTCCGAAATAATATGGAATGTCTATCGGCTTGAGGGGGCATCTGCTAATAACGTCATAGGCCGGTGAAGCATCTGGATATGATTTCAATGTTGCCTTCGCACCCCCCTGTGAGCGAATTCTTAATTGTTACAGTCCAAGCACAAATGACACGCAGATGTAGCGTCGCAAATGTTCTGAAGTATATTTATCTTGGAGCCTACAAAATTGCATTGTAATCTCAATTGAATTATTTTCTAGAACAGGGTACGGGTACGATACGATACGAATTTTATTACGATGAAATAACGGACTGAAATTATTCATTTTAAAAAAAAAATTTAAAAAAATTAAAAAAAAATGAACACTAACAAACCATTTTTTTTAATTTTCTACTATTTTTATTAACACAAATAGAATGAACGTGTTCACCAGGGTATTGAATTTAATACAATTATACGCTATGAAGCCGCTTCAATGCACAATGAACATAAAATGAACATAGTGTAGGAATACGTGAGGAGAGAAGCCGTATTTTCAGCTTGAGCAAGACTGGCAGATGATAATGTCTGAATGTTCCAATGCAATAAGACTTGAAAATGCTCAATATTTATACAACAAGACAATAGAATGAACGTCTTCAACTCTGAGTATTGAATTTTAATACAATTAACAGTAAAAAAAACTCTGAGTATTGAATTTTTAATACAATTATACGCTCTCAAGGCGCTTCAATGAACGTGTAGGAATACGGTAAATGTTTTTCAACACCACACTTGTTCAATATTTCTGCAACAAGACTTGTTTGAACTCATCATCGTCTTTCCGCCCCTGGTGCACGTAGATATAGGTAGCAATCTCTTCACGTGGAATTCTAGGAGCGCAGGCAGCTTCCAACGCCAGGGCAATTTGCTCCTCGGTGACGGTGTGTAGTGCCTCAGTGATGAGCGCGTATGAGGGTACACTACTGTCCACACACGTATGCATGTTTATCGGACTGTTGTTCCCACAGCCTGCACATGCTTGGGTACGCAAAAGTCGAATGCGAGGTCTGATAAGATCCAGGACTGTGTCGATGTACTTCTTATAAATATAGTGAGACACCTGGTAAGCCAGGGCTTGACGAATTGTACCTGTGAGACTCGGCAACTTCCGCCACGCCGTTATTTTCAAGGTGACACCCTGAGGACAAGGAACACGCTCTTGCGTATCTAACCTCATTTTCCATTTACGGATATGCACCAGGAGCTGGTCGTTGAAATAGGCACAGCTGACAAAGATGTCGTCACCCACATCAAATTTCGCTTCGTCACCCCCCTGGTCGCGAATAACCGCATCGATGGCGTAATCATGGGTCTCCAGTTTTTGCCAGGTGTCGAAGGTCAAGGCAATATGCCTAGCGGGTCTGTCGTTATAAGCCGGTGCGTTAAAATGCACTTCTTCGTCTTTGACACTCACAGTTAAATAGGCTGAGAGCTCCCAAATGTCCGTGTGGGCTGCCTGGTAGGCCTGCTGGATAATGTTATTGATATCCTGCACAGACATAGGAAGTTGCACCTCTTCTTTCACAGGCTCAGGCACTTGCTGGGGTACTGGCTGAAGCACTTGCTCAGGTATTTCTAAAGGTGTTAGCCGGGGTCGTTTGGGTCGTGCACCGCGTTTGGCAGGTGTACGCTCTGGGGTAGTGTGCGTGGCTAACATATCATCATCTTGTATAACGTGGGTTTCAAGTAGATCTGCTAGTTCTTCATTTCCCGTCTTCTTCAACCCCTCCACGAAGGCTAGAAATGCATAGGGGGTAGAGCGCACTAGACCATCGATGAGGGCTCTGTTTTGTGCTGAAGTGGTTTTCTGAACCATGATATCTTCGACATGCTGTTTCAGAAGTATGTTTTCCTCCATAAGCAAATCACATAATTCGGCCACATGCTGCATCTCATCAATGAGGCGAACACGGTTCTTTCGAAGCTTCACTAAAAATGATGACTCCATGACTATGGGCTCAGGCTGATGAGCAACTGCTACGGTGTAAAAGTCTGGTGAATTTGCACTGGTAAAATGAAAAAAAGTAAAAGGTTCTCCACAGCTCATACAAACAGGCAAGCAGGCTGGCTGGCTGGCTAGAAGTGAAGCAGGCTAGAGGTGAAGCAGGCAGGCAGGCTGGTCAGGTCAGGTAAGTCAGAGTGTGCTCCGCAGGGTAGTGCAATGAATATACCCCACCCCTAAAAATCGCCTCCTTTTATACGTTTTTCTACAATCCGCCATCTTAAACCCACCACCACCAACCACACAGCCGCCATCTTAAACCCACCATCCACCAACCACACAGCCGCCATCTTAAACCCACCACCACCAACCACAAGCCGCCATCTTAAACCCACCATCACCAACCACAAGCCGCCATCTTAAACCCACCACCACCAACCACAAGCCGCCATCTTAAACCCACCACCACCAACCACACAGCCGCCATCTTAAACCCACCACCACCAACCACACAGCCGCCATCTTAAACCCACCACCACCAACCACACAGCCGCCATCTTAAACCCACCACCACCAACCACACAGCCGCCATCTTAAACCCACCACCACCAACCACACAGCCGCCATCTTAAACCCACCACCACCAACCACACAGCCGCCATCTTAAACCCACCACCACCAACCACAAGCCGCCATCTTAAACCCACCACCACCAACCACAAGCCGCCATCTTAAACCCACCACCACCAACCACAAGCCGCCATCTTAAACCCACAAGCCGCCATCTTAAACCCACCACCACCAACCACAAGCCGCCATCTTAAACCCACCACCACCAACCACAAGCCGCCATCTTAAACCCACCACCACCACCACACAGCCGCCATCTTAAACCCACCACCACCAACCACAAGCCGCCATCTTAAACCCACCACCACCAACCACAAGCCGCCATCTTAAACCCACCACCACCAACCACAAGCCGCCATCTTAAACCCACCACCACCAACCACAAGCCGCCATCTTAAACCCACCACCACCAACCACACAGCCGCCATCTTAAACCCACCACCACCAACCACAACACATGCGCACACCGCACCAAAACATGTCGCTGTGACGTCACAAAAGGTTCTGCGCATGCGCAGTGAAGCGCCAATGCGTCTATCTGCTCTTACATTACTACTCTCCTAGGAATTGTTCTTAGAGGCGCGAGAGGAAATTCTACTCTTCAAATAGGGTTCGTTCATCGAGGATATAATAATTAGAAAACTATCTATAGGCGTATATTGATTTGTTTCGACGTTTGATAAATGTTATCCAAGTATAATCTTTTACATATCCAGTATCTACTCCCAGGATGTCTCAGGCTTTCACCGCATGAACTAAACACTCATGGTCAAGACTTGCTAATGCAATAGAGGAAGAGCATTACGCGGAGGATCCGCTGGTGGTGAAATGTTCCCCCGTCTCTCGGGACATATCAATTGATCATCGCGATCAGTATACTTTCTCCACATCTATGACTAATCGGTTGCACGTTTGTCACTTTGTTCGTGTTCACTTTTCATTCGGCGTATCAAGCAGCTTGATAAATAGTGTTTTTCTCGAGTGGTTCAGGAGATGTCATCAATCATACGACCAACTGAATAATAAATTGCTTCGGGTGTGTAAGAGGGTTGCCATTTAAAATCTGCACTTGATATTTGACCGTTACTGTAAGCGTTTTAGTTCCTAGTGTACTAAATGCAATATAGTACCACTCCTGTACTTACTGAATCATATAGTCTACAATAATATGTAAACTAATGAATGTGTGCATCAGTAAAAGCCAAATAAGACAGGTTTCATTACAAACCACGTTGTTTTCTGATGAGGGTACTGTTCACACAGAATTCTACCAAACAAATGGAAAGCAGAATTCAGACATTAAAAAACGCTTTCAGTAACATGGTGCCATCTTGTCTAGGAAACAATATTGGTGGATTATCGTATCTTCTTGATAGTTACATTAGGGCCTGTTTTATTAAAGTTCTCTTGCTTTCGGTAACGTTTTGCTACTCTGACATACAATTCGCCGTTAATTGTTCAGTAGACAGCCGTAGTTCATAAAGAATTGCCTCGTCGATGTAGTGATAGTGATACATAGTTCGAATTCAACGACATCGAAAATACAGCTTCCAGTTGTATGGTGTTTCGCCGCATCACACTCATCAAGGCGTCGTGGTGGCATCGAGGTATGTTCAGAATATCAATGGAAGTGTTTCGCACCCCTCATGTGCCAAAACAACTCATTAGGACAATTTGTCGAGTATATGCATCGTTCAAAGGATATCGAATACTTCCCATCCCAAGAATCAATCTGCGGACGCCACCAACCTTGGTGGCGTGCCCACCTCCACCTTAATAAACCACTGGCTGCTTCTGATAAATTGTCTTTGCTTATCCTACTCGCGACACTACTGGTGATGGCTTTGGGCTGTAGGCTGTTTCTTCACCATGGTCCTTAACTGCACGCTCGATGTAGCAGTTTAGGACGTTGATATATCTCCTGTGACATTCTGTTGAAAACGGATTTTTCGAAGCCAGACCTCAGTCTTCTAAACCTCTGGATTTGAGTGCAAAAAAACCCTGTTGTGATTAAACACACCATTAAAAAGGGTGGGGGGAAACAATGCCGGCGTACTGACGAGGAGTCAGTTGATCCCACAGACAAAAATATTGAATGCAAATTCCTAAAACATCACAATAACCAAAAGTGATCCCTATGATGATTTGTATCGCAGCTACGCTTTTATTGTAGCTGGTCATGTGGACATATTGACTGACATGACCACACGGCCCCTGGCATCGGCTTGAACACTATTAGATACAAATTTCAGAGCGATGATGTAATAGCCCTATCAAGTCATCTGTTGGAAAATGATGAACTGGGTGACCGTCACATAGTGCGGCCCAAGGGAGGGGGTATTGAATGCAAGATCTTGTTCAGAACAACTACCGTTGAGGCCCGAACCGACCAATCGCTTCATTCTCCACCACGTTACAAGTCACAGAAGTACCATCACAATGATTTGTACAGAGGGCAAATCTCGGGGATGAAACGTCCAACAGCAGAATCTCGCCGTATACAGGCAACAATTACACGCAAAACTGAAAGGATGATGGGAAATGATTCTGACGTACTGACAAGAAATCATATATGACCCCACAGATAAATATGAGGCACTGCAGTAGCGACAAGGGATTTCACCCTATGAAACCATTGGAAGTGGCGTTTGTAGCAGAACAGGATAATAAATCGAACAATGCTCTAGCATGCTTTTTTACACATACCATGGCGTTTTGCCACAATTAGTTATGTTTTACGTAGGAACTACCGAACTACCTCTTCAAACTTGGAGAGCTACACACGCAATTTCCCCCGCTCTGGTCCAGGCCGGAGAGATGTGTTCTCCGGGCCGGACCACACCCGCTGGACGTCCGACTTTTTCACCGCACACTCCGGACCGGAGTCGGCGGAGAATGGACGGAGCACAACCGAGCGGAGACAATTGGGTGATGTACATGACCGGAGAATGAGCTATTAGGTCAAATATTCGTAGACATTGTTTCGCAATTTTCATTTTGGCCGAGCGAGAATCACGGCTGAACTCTCATTATTACGATATTATCGTTCATTTTTCTGTTGTTGCATTCCAATACTATTGTATACCAACCCCAGATCATTTCTCAGTCTTCTTTTTATCAATGTTATCCGTTATTTCCATTATATTTCTCATTTCCCTTCTCGTCGTCTGGCGTTCGTTTCTTTCCGGCGAAACCCGAGACAGCTGTTCATCACGTGATCACAACAACAACAACAGTCTGACAATTTCTCCTCGTGGTTTGAATAAACCCACAAGTTCATGATCGTTCCCGTTATTTTTGGGCAACCAAAAGTGATCAGGAACTTGGTGGATTCATCCATCAAACCATGCTCCTCTGGAATTACGAAAGCAGTACAAAACTAAGGGCAAGATTGACGGTGCAATATTTTTTCAGTTGAATGCCTTTGGCATAAATGTAAATTTAGTTTACCTAGCGACAGTTCCATAAATAATTGGTTTAGTCTTTTGTTGAACAATACAAAAGAACACAGCGTTTTAACAAGCATGTACTCCGTCACCACATGCACAATATTTTATGATTCTTATAACATTAATAAGCCTAGAATTTGAAAAGCGAGGTTAGTCAATGTGGCAATCCTACAAAATAAATATTGTACCGTCGTGCTATGTTTCCTCACAAAAAACCACAGTCCAAATTATCTTGCAAATATTTATTTGTTTTTCAGAGAAGGTTCACAAGTAGTCATGGTATTGACAAACATGGTACCGGTACTGGGTTTTAGCTCCATTTTTAATAATGACAATACATGGGAAATGATAACCAAAAATTATTCTTATCCCGCTTGTTTAAAAAACAAACTATAACTATACAGCCATGATTATGAAGCATCAACGTCCTACTAACATGCTTGAACGGATGATGCACGCTTTACTTCAAATTAAATTTAAATCAGACTGAACAATGGCATGGATATGCTCAGAAATTCGAAGATCATCAAACATAGAATTTTAATAACGTATACATGCATACATGTCGTTCTGTGATAATGTAGTGATTCAAGAAGTTATCGAACAATTTAAATTACCGGTATGCTACTTAGAATAAGACGAGTAATAGTATGCTACATGTACTTAAACAAAATAATTCATCATAAGAAATTCGTTGAATCAGCATTTCCGGTGCTGATTTGATTGATTGAAAGCATACTGTAGATTTAATTCTTTTCAAGATAGAGCTTGTATCACACAATCTAAGTACTGTAGCACTAGTACACAACAAAGGGGGAAAGTAAAAACAGTTGGAAATTTGCGATTCAAAAGGTAATTGCAATCCTCGATATAGCAATCTATGTTGAAAATATTATTAATCTACACATGTTCAAAGCAACTGGTCATCTCGAGGATGGTCTAGGTAGACACAGCAATACCCCGGTTTGCACATATGTGTACCAGTGATGATGTTTCAATGAGAGAGGTCCCGATATCCTACCATACCTGGTTTAGGTGTAGCTGTCCTTACAGTTCTCCCATGCTTATACTTAGGAAGCACATCATTTGCCATCCTCATATTAAAATTTCCCAAGTAATTAAATTACCATAACTTATGTATAAAGTATATTTGACTGCTATTTCTATGGGGAAGCTGTAAGAATTACAACCAAAACCATCCAAGCAGAGTGTGAAATCACTGAAGTGTGAAATGGACTAAATTGTATGATAACGAGACCTGCCAATTTGCGAGCAGGTCAAGCTCAGCATATGTAGTACAAGTTCAAAAAATCTTGGTTATAATCCTTTAATCAAAAGGGTTAGAATTCAGTTTTATTTTATGATTTCACCTTGAATAGGTCAATGTCAATCATCTTCATTAGGGTTATCGTGATAAACAAAAACATTGTGTAAATTTGAGAAAGCCGGCAGCTCTAATCCTCAAACATGTCCAAGACACATAGTGCTAAAGCATTTGACCATGGAAAATGAGTCAAGATTAATTATCTTTGATATAGATCTGGTTCACCACCAAGCTGCAGTATGTGTTATGAATTTGAGTAGCCGGACTTTACTCCTTCAAAGATATTGTGCTAACATTAAATCTACATTCACTGTAAATTAGACTTTGAAAAAAGGGTCACCAACACATGAGGTAACCAACACATGTTAAGATTCATCATCAGTTTGGTAATGAAAGAAAATGTACTAGCACACACGTCACAAACTACACGCTTCAAACTAAAATGTTGAAACTTACTCGTAAAGTGTTGAAATAACCCTTTAAGTGTGTCCACAGGGACTGCTCTTTAAGTGTTGTCCCCGTGGACACACTTAAAGAGTTATTTCAACACTTTGCGAGTAAGTTTCAACACTTTAGTTTTAAGCGTGTAGGAGAAAAAGACATGTTTGATCTTGTTACAGTGCACAGTATGTGTGTTAGTGATAAAATAAAATAACGTATGAAAGTGGGAAAAATAAATTTGAGGAAAACCAGAAAAAATGCTATTTTTCAGGTAGATCCCCATGACAGCCATTTATAGTTCACCCATGACCATGCATGATGTAATGTTCCATCGTCATTACAGGGATAAAGAAAATGTCAAAGTTCAATTGAGCTTGCTGGAGTCATTCTAAGTGTAAAATCTCCGATAAGAGAAACTGAATACGGCCTTCCTTCCATTACAATCTCAATCTTTACCAGTATAAAGTCAGTTTCAGGTTTCTCAAGGTAAAATGTTAGCCTTGACCAGATCCCAGTTTTTACCATAACCTACATACATGCATATACACTTGTCCGACCTTTTCCTTTTTATTTCTATTTGTACTGCAATTTAAAAAGTGAGTGAGTGAATAGAATTTAACGTTGCTTTCAACAATATTTCAGCCATATCATGACGAACCAACTAAGCATCATCTAGCCCAGTTGTGTTCCTGCTACTTCAATTCAAAGAAGAACTCTTTGAAGCAGCATGGAACCAGACACCCTCCATCCACCCTATAAAACACTGAGGACAGCGCACAAGACACAGACAGGACGCTTACATGGTGCAATAAAGACAAGTGATATTACAGTGCTAGACATCACATTATTAAGTTCCTGTTGCTTCTCGGCAAAATGCATTGAAGCAACAGGAACCTTAACCCACCCAACCACCCGCTGCAATTTAAAAAAAGTTCATTTGAACCCAAGATATGTCCTTAAACATCCACAGTAGACATCATGGCTAAACCCCCGAAAAGGAGAGAATAACCCAGGAGATAAATATGGTTATGAGCAATGAAGGGAAGCTAAGGAAAGTCATCAGGTTAGCTGATATATGATGAAATATTATTGGGATCATTCCACAGGCATGTGCTGTAATATTTTCTTACCATTCATTAGAAAATGAGTAACCTTAATGGTAACCTATAGAGGGTCTTCTAAAATGAAATTGGAAAACCTCCAGAAGAATGGGGCCTACCGTTCATTACAGCACACGCTAGATTTCTATATAAAAAACAATGTTTCAGGATATAGGATGATCAATTGTTTCAGCAAAATCTCTATGACAAGTTGCATTCACAAGGAAATTTGAAGTGGTTCTTTTTGATGATCAAGGGGCATAACTCAGAAAAAGTCAGATCAGGTCAAGAAGGACATCTTCACATGTTGACAATATTGTGACTGTCAAATTTCTAAAGAATCTGACAAAAACTTGTGCATTCACAAGAGAAGGCAGCAGATGGAACTGGGTTTTTTTTCACGCAGTTAGTCGAGAAGGTCACATGCACATCTTCACATGGTGATGACAATGTGTGGCGAATTTCAAAGGATTCCAGCAAACCTCTGACGAGTTGCGTATGGAAGTAGTTTTTTTGATGATCAAGAGGCATAACTCAAGAGAAAATGATGAATTGGGTCGAAAAGGTCACATGCTCATCTTGACATGGTGAATAGGGTTGAAAGGTCACATGCTCATCTTGACATGGTAATGTGCGGCAAGTTAGGAAAGAATCCAGCAAAACCTTTTGGACGAGTCACATTCACAAGCAAAACTGATGGAAGTATTTTTTTAGATGATCAAGTGGCTTAAGTCTGGAAAAAATGTCAGATCGGGTCGAAAAGATCACATGCACATGTTTACATGGTGAGGGTAATGTCTGCCAATTTGGAAAGAATTCAGCAAAATATTTTTCTCATGTTTCTCATGGGCGGACGGACAGATGATGCCATACCATAATACATCTCGTCAAAATTGACGGGCATATACAAATTTGTCATGAACCGAAGACATATATGTATGGGAATTTCAAATCAGTTCAAATCATTAGCCGACATACTTTAATTACTGCAATTAATTCGACAATTACTTCCCTGTTAAATAAAACTGTGTCATCGACGTGTTCATGATAATTGAAGAGTGCCAGCTGGAGATTTTAAACGATTCAAAATGAGGTATTTGGTGCAAGAGAATTATGGATTAAGAATACTGATCAGCGATATGGATTTGATATCTTTGGAACATCATGGTGTCTTACCAGCATCATTGAAAACTGTTGACTGCTTCTCTCTTGTAGAAACCTAGTCTATGTTTATTATATACCGGTATACATGTACATGCCTTCAAGTGCCTCCTATCCTATATTTTCCTATATTTTTTAGTAATTCCTATATTTTCCTTTATTTTACTCAAAACCTCCTATATTTTGACTTTTTCTCATGAAAACTTTCATCAATGCTCTGTAATGAGTCAAACTGACATGAAGTACATTTCAGAATTTTTTTTTCGCCTCGCTTCACTCGGCAAATATGAAAACATTTCAATCTCTGCTAAATCAAAAACCAGAACAGGACACCTAAAAGATCACCACTATGACCGCATTCAGTGAAAGTAATTTGATTAAAGTGATCGTAAGCCCTCATGTAAAGTTTCCATCAAATGAAAGACCATTGCGAACAGTGTCGGAAAATATTTATTGTAATTTTTTACGATTTTATTACACAGAGTAAACTGCATTTAAAGTGGTTTTCTATGGTGGTCTGTTGCAATCATATCTAGGTCCAGTGACGTTACACTGCCTTATATTTCAAACTTTGTATGCACTTTCCAGAGCTTGATTCAAGCTTAAAGTGTGTATTCAACACAGACTTCACTGTTCCAATGTGCATGTTTCACCAAAATTGGGGAAATTAAATGCAAGATTCAAATTGACTTGACATTTATGAGTTACCATCTCCCAGATTTTGGTGAAACATTCACATTGGAACAGTGAGTCTATGTTGAAACTCAGTATACACACCTCAAGCTTGAATCATCATTGGAAAGTGCATACAAAGTTCGAAATATATGTATTTAGGCCGTGTGACGTCACTGGACCTAGATATGATTGCAACAGACCACCATAGAATACCATGCATTATTCGCAGTTTACTCTGTGTAATAAAAATCGTAAAAAATTACAATAAATACTTTCCCACACTGTTTGCAATGGTCTTTCATTTGATGGAAACTTTACTTGAGTTTACGATCACTTTAAGCCCGGCGCATACCAGAGCTATCTGCTGAGCTAATGGCCTGAATTGCCTGTCGGCTCAGGGGCTTGCTAGCTCTCATGTGGTTTCAGCACACACGGTGAGCAAAATGTTCACTGAATTGATTTCAGTTCCCGCAAAGCGCCTTATTTAAGATCATGTGATCTTTCATGTGACCGGGCTGGCGTAGAAATGGCCATTTTGAACAATCGTGCGTATAAGTTACGTGAAAAAAAGATGCGTTTCATTGGCCTGTCGAATAAAACGGCTGAGCTGTTAGCTTACGTTCGCCGCACACACTGAGGATTTGGCCTCGCGAGGCGAAATATTTTTCTCCCAGCCTCGCTAGGCCAAAAACTCACCAAAAACTTCCCGCACACGAGAGCTAGCCCCTGAGCTGACAGGCAATTGGCTCAGCTGATAGCTCATGTGCGCCGGGCTTAAAACACCAGAAAACTACCAAGTTTGGAACATAAATGTAGTACAAACCTGTCTTACACTCCTTTATTTCCTATATTTTATTCAGAAAATTCCTATATTTCTCCTATATTTTTGCAAATTTCCTCCTATATTTTCACTGTGAGCCACTTGAAGGCCTGCATGTACTATGACTTTTTTCTTAATTTGGTGGTAATGCAGTTATATAAATTAGGATTTTGGATTATGAATGCGGAAATTCTTTTAATGGATGATGGATGATGGCTGAAGGTTGAATGATGAATTAGACGATAAAAGGTGTGAAACAGCAACATGGCCCATGTTACATCACACCGAGGTTAGGCAACAAACCATTGGAAATGCTGTACTATTTTACTCACTGAGTTTTACAGGTGATAATTTCTGTTTGCAAATGTCTCAACTCCGAGACAATAACATTTTCGAAGTTGTTTGGATTTTCAGTTTATTATTTTTCAGTTTTTGCAGTACAGCCAAAGTTAAAGCATTATGCGATGCCCAACCTTGACCCGACGTCACATGGGCAAGGAAGTCGTCTCATGCCTTTCATGGCTAAAAAGCTTGGGACTGTGGGACTATTGAAGGAGGTCCATTTGGTACCTCATTTTTTTGGCCATGAGAAAGAAGAAAAATACTTTTTATGACTGACAGATCAGTGGATCAAGAAAATGAACATATGATCAAACATTACCACATGAAAAATGTTGAACAATTTACTATTTAGCATATGAATACAAAATTTTCCATGGGTGAAGCCTAAACAGTGTGGCTCAAAAACAAATGAAAAAAACACATGTCCACATCAAATACATTGTACCAGTATGGATTCATAAGTCTTTAAGTCATTGCTGGAGCCAAGAGGCTGAATTGTTCATGATAAAGCTGATGATGACTCGTTGAGTCTGCACATCTGTAGGTGTTAGAGGTACATGTTATGTAGTAGCTTGTTTCTTGGCTGTCTTCCAGATCTCTCTATCATTCTTTCAAAGAGTCGGATGACCACTTGAAGGTGTTGATTTTGAAGCCACTCCTGTAAATTTCAAATACATATGTCAGTATTTAGACATACAGAAGACACATTAAAAGAGACATTGCAAATGCTTGCCCTCAATAGCCTCAAACATCAACCAAAGAATATATTTACTGTTATTATGAATATCATATTAAAACAAATTAACATGCAAACCGTGTAGACTGTCAAAATTAAGAACCCAGGTGAGATATGATGGTAATGAGAAAAGGTAGATGTTGGGATAATGGCAATACCCCCAAGGCAAGTTTTTGGTGGAGAAGGGACAACCACAATTTCAACATTGCCAGGTGGTACTACCTAAGCCTTTAAGGATCAAGCTCATTCAGAATTGGTTTGTGGAGGAAGTATGGCAAGTAACTGGCAAACTCTCAAACATGCACCGCCCTAAAATGAGTTAATGGTTACACATTGCATACAGTTTCAAAGAACTATGACAGCGGTTTTAACAAACGGATGGATATTTAACGTGGTTGCAAAAGATAACATGCATATCTATGATTCTGAAACCAAATGTCTCCAGGGCCCTCTGGTGCATGTGTGAAAGTTTGGCAAATACTTGCCGACAGGTGGTGGTTCTCTCCAGGTACTCTGGCTTCTGCCACCACTAAAGATGGCTGTCACCATATGAGTGAAATAACCTTGTCGAGTAGGACGTTAAACTAATCCCCCGTCCCCCCCCATCCCCCCCCCCTTTTTTCCATCCACTGCTAACTAACATCCAATTCAAAATTTCAAAGACTTGAATGCGCGTAGTCATGTTAATAATGTAGGCATAAAGCATGATAAAGCATGTTCTCATCAGTGTGATTTTAACAAATTTTGCAGTGATTGTGTTAATTATTCGATTAGCATGATTAGTGAAATAATTTTTGTACTCATTTTAGGGGCTTTACTTAATATAACAACAGTAGGTTAGTTTTTCAAGAATCTATTCATTATAATCCATACATTAAAATACTTATGCGCGGTTTTGGCATTTACTAATAGAACGTCAGGTGAACAAGGGAGACAACTCATATGGATTCATTTCGCAGTTTTCAAGAAATAGTCCACCGGTTTCTCGCATGTTTTACAGACTGTATTTACTCAGTAAATGTTATATACATCAGGTAGTTTAAGTGGGATTACTGCTGGATAGGCCGGTCCTGTCTTGGATTAATGCTGGATAGGACAGTCCCGTGTGGGATTACTGCTGTGCAGATAGGCAGTCCAGTATGGGATTACTGCTGCATACGGCAATCCTGTGTGGGTTGCAGCTGGGAAGGCGAGTCCCGTGTGGGATTATTGCTGGATAGGCTAAACCTGTGTGGGATTACAGCGGGATAGGTGGATGGGGTTACTGCTGCATATTGCAGTCCAGTATCCTATTACTTCTGAATAGGTCAGTCCCGTGTGAGATTACTGCTGCATAGGCCAGTCCCGTGTGGGATTATTGCTGAATAGGCCAGTGCCATGTGGGATTACTGCTGGATAGGCCAGTCTGATCTGGGATTACTGCTGGATAGGTCAGTCCCATGTGGCATTACTGCTGGATAGGCCAGTGCCATTTGGGATTACTGCTGGATAGGTGAGTCCTGTGTGGGATTACTGCTGGATAGGCCAGTCCCAAATGGGATTACTGCTGGATAGACCAGTCCGGTCTGGGATTACTGCTGTATAGTTGAGTTCCATATGGGATTACTACTGGATAGGTCAGTCCCGTGTGGCATCACTGCTGGATAGGCCAGTGCCATTTGGGATTACTGCTGGATAGGTCAGTCCCATGTGGGATTACTGCGGGATAGCT
>JAVTVY010050339.1:0-22824 GCA_036873755.1 Hanleya hanleyi
AATGATGAAGGGTTACAGAAGTGATGCCTGGATGCTGACATGATCAATGGGAACTTGCTATAGTAGGCAATAGAATAAGCACATTTAGTGACACACCGCAACATGTTAAATATTTGGCAGCAGCCTTAGCAATTTATAGGAATGATGTTTAATAGCAGAAATACATGTAGGTCTACTCAACTGAGTGTGCTGGAAAAAAATGGAACACCCAATTCTGTGAGTGAAAAAAAATATGAATTAGTATTGGGAACACTTACTTCATTAAATTTTCTATACTCTGTTCTTTGACTTTAATATCTGGAAAAAAACAAGGCATTTACTTTCAATGTGTAAATCTCTTCTCAATATTTCACTAATTTGACTTCTATTGTATCTTAACTTGAACATAATTTGTATTTTTCTTTGACTCTTTATACAGGCCGTCAATCTTGAAAGTGGTTACAATATCCTTTTCCCAGTAACTGCTATGTATGGCAAGAATGAATTCAGTTTGTGATACATGTAGAACAAGTATGAGGAATGTGTCACAATTATACAACCTGATACAGATAGCACTTACTTACCCAGGAAACAATTATACAACCTGATATAGATAGCACTTACTTACCCAGGAAACAATTATACAACCTGATATAGATAGCACTTACTTACCCAGTAAACAATTATACAACCTGATAGCACTTACTTACCCAGTAAACAAAGAGTATGTACACCCCTCTCTCTGTTTGTAGCTATTTTATTATAGAAACCGTCGGGTCTCCAAGTGTCTGTCCAAAACACAACTGACACAGTCTCTCCAAAGTTGTACAACTGTAAAACATCCGGTACCAGTAGTATTTTTATGCAATTATTAACTTAAATCAGAATTCAACTTAAAATGCGAGTTCATGACTTCCTGCTTGACATTAATAACTTGATATTATAATTAGACAACTTTAGACAATATTGGAACATAAAACATATGTGCACATTCTTGTACAGCCAATAACTAATGAATCATAGATGATGATGTAATGTACACATGTTCTTATTGGACAACTGGTTTAAGTATCCTTCATTACATGAATGCTGGCAGTCTAATGGCTGAAAAAAGAATACAGTATTTAAAGTGATCCAAATATTCGATCGCTGAGGTGATTGTTTTGGTCCCAAAAATGATGGTATAATCATAATTGGATTGTAGGTCCCCAAGCAATGCTGAGAAAAACTGGCTCGATCGAAAGGAAGTGCAAAAAAGGCGTTATAAATCTTATTATCTCCCCTAGTTCACAATGTATATATTGCCACCTTCAGATTTAAACCATATGTAATGCTTCAGGAGAGGCAGCTCCCACTGATCATTCAAGTCATATCATAGAGTTATCTCCCTTTACAAGTAATGTATTGTGTTGCGATGCCTACATGTAGGTTATAGATGATACACTATATTGTCCTCCCAGAATCTTTTGAGGATCTCAAAATAGAAAATGATGAGACTAAACTACAATATAAATCATGCATTATTGCAACAAATACCAGATCTATGAAGAATGATTTTGCAACTGTTACCGTATTTGAAATGATTGATTAATCATTATTTACCTGCAAACCACAACATCCAACAGCATTGAGGATTGATGCATTGTGTATGACTCTGTATGGAATACCTTTCTCCTTAACCCTCAATACGAGGTCTGTGTGTGTTGTTGCTCTGTAATACATTGTATAATACCACATATATCCAGTAATGTATGTCAGCTGAACATATCACTTTTTGTTCAGAATAAAACACACATTGAACTTGATCTTCATTCCGACGCCTGTGAAAATACAAGAACTAACAATTTTGAGTCAATTCTCAAACAATGTCAGCTCTAAATATCACAAGTATTCAAGTAAAACTTGAGATAAATAAAATAATCTAATTTCATGCACCTCTAGTAAAAGGAGCTAGTGAATCAATTATTTATCTACATGTAGTTTGTTTAAGATATTGCATGGTAAGAATACACACCCAAATGGATCTCCCACAACCAGGAAGGCTATATCTTCTGTCTCTGCTCCTTCTAGTATTGTATCTAAATGGTTAAAACATAAAGGAAGAAGAAATGGATGGTCTTCCTTTGCACAAACGAACATATATAGTCTGTTCTTTTCGTTAGGATTATGTTACTAGTAATTTCCTCATTATTGACTTGTTAAACTAAAAAACTGGGGGTTTATTCATAAAAATCATCGACCAAAATTAAAGTACTAATCCTTCACTAAGATGGCTGATAATCATTTCCACTGTCTGAAGGAAGTTCACTGGCAGTAGGAATGAGGCTGTGTGTTAATTCAAGTCGCGCTGAAGAGCAAGATCTCACATGAGACCTGATTTCAAAATTGAAAGCGACATGTGGTGAGACAGTGGCGGTTTCGGGGTCACCAACATCATCCTGCTGAAGGGCTGATTGCGCATGGGTATCTCAAAACTATCAACAGACAGACAGACAGACAGACAGTCTGACAGACAGACAGACAGACAGACAGACAGTCTGACAGACAGACAGACAGACAGACAGTCTGACAGACAGACAGACAGACAGACAGTCTGACAGACAGACAGACAGACAGACAGACAGTCTGACAGACAGTCTGACAGACAGACAGACAGACAGACAGTCTGACAGACAGACAGACAGACAGACAGACAGACAGACAGTCTGACAGACAGACAGATTACATGTGACAGCCTGATGGCGCAGGCCATGATAGACAGACAGACAGAGTTCCAGACAGACAGACAGACAGACAGACAGACAGACAGACAGACAGTCTGACAGACAGACAGACAGACAGACAGACAGTCAGACAGACAGACAGACAGACAGACAGACAGACAGACAGACAGTCTGACAGACAGACAGACAGACAGACAGACAGTCTGACAGACAGACAGACAGACAGACAGACAGACAGACAGTCTGACAGACAGACAGACAGTCTGACAGACAGACAGACAGACAGACAGTCTGACAGACAGACAGACAGACAGACAGTCTGACAGACAGACAGACAGACAGACAGACAGACAGACAGTCTGACAGACAGACAGTCTGACAGACAGACAGACAGTCTGACAGACAGACAGACAGACAGACAGTCTGACAGACAGACAGACAGACAGTCTGACAGACAGTCTGACAGACAGACAGACAGACAGACAGTCTGACAGACAGACAGACAGACAGACAGACAGTCTGACAGACAGACAGACAGTCTGACAGACAGACAGACAGACAGACAGACAGTCTGACAGACAGTCTGACAGACAGTCTGACAGCGATCGATATTTCAATCCACTATCTCACCCTGAGCACTCACGTATATATTCACTGTTGGCTTTGACAACGAGATATGTCATGCGGCTAAAACATCAAATAAAACCATCCACCTCAGACATCATTTTCAGCTGGATAACGAGTCTGAATTCAGTCTATTCACTATTAAATGTCCCAAGACAAAAGAAGAACAAATAGTTTGATGAGCTGGGACAACAATGAGCGAGGCTTTTTAGTATTACAAAAGCTTGAAGATCCCTCTCCTACATGATGAAATGACCAAAAGTTTAGCAGCTGAACTCACAATATCATTTTTATATTACTGTTGACAGACAAGCATATTGCGATTACGATTTCTGTCTATCGGTCTCTTAACTTTTTGTCTATGTGATATATATCTCCAGTTCTTGGTCATGGATTAATTTGCTAGCAAACTTTGTGCATGTTCATGTTGGCCAAGGGACAAAGAAGATCCCTATTTGTTTAGAGGTCAAAGTCACATGGATAAAAAAATCTGCCAAAAGAAATAAATAAGAAAACCTCTAGATACAGATTATGGATTAGTACCAAACTTTTGGTATACATTGTTAATGGCCGGGGCAAACAAGAATAACCATATTTTATTTTGAGGTCAAGATGACGAAGGACAAAACCTTCAAGAAAAAGAAAATCTCCTATTCTAAGTTATTGGTTCGAAAATGTGAGTAAATGTTGACCATGGGGCGAAGCAGAACTCTATATATTTTTAGGTCAAAAGGTCAAATGTCAAGGTCACCTAGGTCAGAAAAGTTTGAGAAAAAAATTTTCTGCTGTTCATATCATGACTCCAATTGAGAGATTATGATCAAATATCTAACGATCTCAATCTCTGGACTAGCAAAGTAGCCTATTGATGTTGTGGTATGTCCATTCCTCCATCCATCTCTCTGAATACTTTCATTATCTCCTGTTCCAGACTTTGGATTGGTACTATTCTTTGGCATGCCTTACCCAAAGGACATAGAAGAACCCTATTAATTGTGAGGTCAAAAGATCATTGCCAAGGTCACATAGGCTGAAAATCTGATAAAAGATAATTGTTTTGTTCGTGCTAAAATCACACTATCGGATTTCAGATTGTGCTCAAATTTCAGTTGTACCTCAATCTCATATGGCAGACAAGCCTTATTGATTTTGGTTCATGTCCATCAGTCAGTCTGTTCTCTGTGAGATAGTTTCAATTATATAATGTGGATTGTGATCAAACTTTGGGTGTAGGCCCTACTCATGAACTTTAACCTTGAAGAAAGACGAAGCCCTATTACTTTAGCCTGCAGTCATAGTTTGAGAGTCAATGAAGTCCCAAACAAGATAATGTTGTATGGCTAATGTGTATCGTCAGTTATATTCATTGTTCAAAGTGGATTACTTTTGGGTACAAAATTATGCATACATCTGCATGTTTCCTTTTGATACCAAATGTTAGTATTGTACATTCTAATGTCCTCATCATGTGTGATTGTTTTTCCATCAGATCTGTTCAGCATTGGTCAGGTTGCACAGGCGTATATTGAAGTCTATCGGCTCTTGTTAACAAACTGCACTGAATGGTACAATGAAACATAACTTTATTCCTTCTGTTGTTAATCATACCTGATGCTTGTTCCACCATATCACGGTCTGCCAGTAACACTTCCCTTCCATAAAACTCTTCCTGAAAAAAAAGTATTGAATCATACTGTAAAGTAGGTATTTTTGTGAACACTCAAAAAACATCAGGTAGACAGTACGTATATCAATATGCATGGGCCATTCAAAAATTATGTATTGCATTTTCCCTCAAAATTTAACCCAAAGAAACGTATGGTCACACTCAACTGGAAACTCCGTGTGAAATGATTAACACATCACTAGTTAACATGGCACCTCATTCCTCAATGCCATGCAGGCAACCTATATGCTACGCTGATAAACAGCTTGTATCACTGACGTCCCTACTCTCCCCAACAAGGAGAGTATAGGGACGTCAGTGATACAAGCTGAATAGTATGAGCGTACCTATATGCTTGCATATATCACAAACAACTCACTGGCACTTTACCACAACATTCTGCTCTCTTTAAATGGCTTAAACTTCAGGATGCAATGGTGCAAAATCCAATACCGGTACCTTCTGTAAGGCAATTGTCGAAACTTCAAGTGAGTACTCCACCTTGGCTAAAATAAAATAAAAATTGGATATTTGGACTATGAAACTGTTTTCAACAAATGGATTGAGGAGTTTAGTCATCCTCATAACAGGGCCGGGTCCAATACACCCCTGACTGCAGTTGAATGTGGTCTCTGAAGCTGGATGATACAGTCTACTGGCAAAACTGATGTTTCGATTGGTCAATTCTCGATTTGAAAAGGGGGCCTTCCAAACAGTACAGCGATGTAGGGGGAGAGGCTAGTGAGTGACAAACAGCAGGTACATTGTTTTATTCGCTAACTAACCTGAAATGACAGAAAGGCTGTCATAATAACATGCACCTTTAGCATATCTAGACTAGAACAAATTAATTAGAATATGGCGCTTTCATTTGCATTCAGCGACAATGCTAAACAGTCAACATGTGTTCGCCTGACAAGCCTTCACACCTACACTGTCAGTAATAGCATCCATTGCATCACACACTATATACCTTTATTGTACTATTACACCCCGTTAGGGTCAGAACGTACAAGAAAAACAAACAGCATACAAAATACATTGAAACTGAGCACATTTAAACAAAGTAATGATAATATCATGAGCATGCGAAACACAAACAAAAATCAATAAATCAAAAATCTTGGTATATCTAAATCTGATGATGCATTCACCATTGAAAACATTTTTGTCTTTGTTTTTCCCATTGGAATTCACTGTAAATTAAAGGAATTCACTAGGTAAATCGATAGTTTCTTACCAAAGCATCCTTCCCTATTGTGAGTATAGAAGTGTAGGCTTCTAGATAGACTCTTTTACAATTCTTTACCACTTCTAAACCTTTAACGGTGATGTCCTTCGCATCTCCAAGTCCCAGTCCAACAAGATACAACATTTTCTGAAACACAAAAATAAACACACCCACGTGTATTTACCGGAAGTAATTCCAGTGCACATGCGCATAACAATTGACCAATGGAAAATCGTTTCAGAAATGGTGTCGCCACCTAGTGGTGATTTTAGGAATTACGCAAAATCATACTGGAAGTGGAAGGTGAAAACAGTTGACTCATTTGTCATAGTGATCCAGCGTTTTCATCGTACAACAGACAGAACAGAGAAGATGTACAGTTTTGAAGGAGACTTTCGTCAAAGACCAATACAGTCTCTACGTGGAGCTAGCAGGAAGGTATTCTGTCACATTCACAGAAAAGAAATTATTCACTTTCAATTTCTTGGTCATTCAGAACAACAACAACAACAACAACAACAACAGAAAAATGACAGATCAATCCAAAACCTAAAGCTGGTATCCGTGCTTATGGATCTATGCCTGTAACCACAGCTTGGCCTAAGGGTGCACTCCGGAGATTCTTTTATTCGGCATGGAATAGACTATGGGTCCGTTTTTAGGCCACCAGTTGTCGCAAAACCTTCAACCCAAATCACTTATATATATATATTTTCTGAAAGAGCATGATGAAACTATTATTTTAAGATATAACACTGCTATGTTATAGAAAAATTTAACTCAAACATTCTCCTCCATGCTTGCTTCATTTTTCCTAGAAAACCCCTTAAAAATGTCGAAAAATGGTCAAATTCGGCTCAATTTCAAGAAAAATCTGTAAGAGCGATTTCAATTAAACTTCTTACTCACGTTCCCTGGTCCGGTCTCAACTTAAAAAGGCAAAAAAAAAGGGGATATTAACCTAACCGTTTTTTGTCAGATTTTCTTCCCGTAAATGAGTCCCGATTTTTAGTCACACCCAAGGGGCATAACTGAGGCAGGACAAACTTTACTCCATGATCCCGATCAGCGTGTAGACCAAGCCAGCACTCGATGTGTACGTACTCGTTTGCAGCGTTGATAATGCTGAATAGGATGGCATTATAGATATAAGCTATTAAGAAGACAAGAAGAATTATGATGTAGCAGAACAAGGGCAGTCTATCGTATTATGAAATTAGAGGGGGGCCATTACTACGAAACTGCGGAGGGCCACCTTAAGGGGCAGGATGTTTTTTACGAAATTAATTATTCACATGTATCGTAATCTCTCAGTGTTTGCGAGTATGGCGGTATACAACACTTGCCAGTTATACACATAATGTGCCCCGGGAAATCCGACCGATAACTTTCCCCCTACCCCATCTTTGTTTTGATCACTTTTTGTCAATTCTAGCAGGATTTTCGAGAACAAAACTCAAAATTAACCTATTTCTTCTTAATAATAGTTCATCCCATGGCAATATGAAGGCCGTGAGTTTGCTCGCTTTCCAATGATAGCAGAAACGCGGAAAATGCAAATAGCAATCATAACCAAGTCAAATTATTAGTAATTTTGCACTCAATTTTCTCTTAGAAACATGGGAAATACTTCAGAAACTTGAGAAATAATTTGTAAAACCATAATAATATACATCCATTCCATCCTTTATGGACTGTAAATGGGTTCTCTTGTAAAGAAAATTTACACTGGCAAATTTATATCATTCTGATAGGACCTGGTTCTGCCATAATATCCACGAAATCTCATTCCAGGGGGAGATAACTCCTGTATGGAATACAGTATGCAATAACCTCAATAGTATACTAATGGACACACTGTGGATTATTTTAATCGAACTCCTGGTCTTCTTTCCACCTGCTTCCGAAAATAGAGCTTCAGGTATAACTAGGCAGTCAAAATTAAACAATCTGGCGTAATGATACATCTCCGCTCCGTAACGGAGTCTACATTAAGATAATGCATAGACTCCACTATTATGCCTTAAGGGTGCACTCCGGAGATTCTTTTATTCGGCATGGAATAGACTATGGGTCCGTTTTTAGGCCACCAGTTGTCGCAAAACCTTCAACCCAAATCACTTATATGTATATATTTTCTGAAAGAGCATGATGAAACTATTATTTTAAGATATAACACTGCTATGTTATAGAAAAATTTAACTCGAACATTCTCCTCCATGCTTGCTTCATTTTTCCTAGAAAACCCTTAAAAATGTCGAAAAATTCAAATTCGGCTCAATTTCCAGAAAAATCTGTAAGAGCGATTTCAATTAAACTTCTTACTCACGTTCCCTGGTCCGGTCTCAACTTAAAAAGGCAAAAAAAAAGGGGATGTTAACCTAACCGTTTTTTGTCAGATTTTCTTCCCGTAAATGAGTCCCGATTTTTAGGCACACCCAAGGGGCATAACTGAGGCAGGACAAACTTTACTCCATGATCCCGATCAGCGTGTAGACGAAGCCAGCACTCGATTTGTACGTACTCGTTTGCAGCGTTGATAATGCTGAATAGGATGGCATTATAGATATAAGCTATTAAGAAGACAAGAAGAATTATGATGTAGCAGAACAAGGGCAGTCTATCGTATTATGAAATTAGAGAGGGGCCATTACTACGAAACTGCGGAGGGCCACCTAAGTCACAGGCCCGCAAAACAAGAGTTTTGGGGGGTGTGGGCGGTGGTATTAGGGACAAGTGTCGAAATATGGGGTCTCTATATCAACGTTAGTTCAACAAGCTGAACCCTGCTGACATTTAATTTTGTGATATTGACAACGCAGGGTTCAGCCGTTGAACCGAAATTTCCTATCGCAAAATTTTCGGCCTCCCGACCCAGGTAACAGCGGGTGGATTTGGGCTCACAAAAATCGATAATACCTACCGCTTTGCACTCGCTTGGATAGAATACATATTTGCCTACTTCCCTGGCCATTTATTTTCTCCGCCCAGCTTCTTTAATTTCCATAAACGGCGAAAGAAAAAAAAATCATCGCGGCTGATCTTCCAAAAACGAAATCGGCCGCCATTTTATCACGTGACCCTGAATCTCGCGTGATGTTATTCTAAATTCAGGATTACACGAGTCGGAAGAACTGAATCCGCTCAGTCGATCCAGTCGCTTAGGAGATGAAAAATCCCGTGAATCACCTTTTCCAGTATGTGCCTTCTATTATGCTTGATACCTATAGTTACCATTTTACATTTAAAAGCAGATAATTTGACAGCCTTATGAGTGAGCCGTTTCCGACCTTCCCGTCTACAGTCCCGAAATTACAATCGAGGTACGATCAGTCTCGTGTCACCATAGTGATATTTTCAAAATGGTGGCATATTTAGTTTTTGGAAGATCAGCCGCGATGATTTTTTTTTCTTTCGCCGTTTATGGAAATTAAAGAAGCTGGACGGAGAAAATAAATGGCCAGGGAAGTAGGCAAATATGTATTCTATCCAAGCGAGTGCAAAGCGGTAGGTATTATCGATTTTTGTGAGCCCAAATCCACCCGCTGTTACCTGGGTCGGGAGGCCGAAAATTTTGCGATAGGAAATTTCGGTTCAACGGCTGAACCCTGCGTTGTCAATATCACAAAATTAAATGTCAGCAGGGTTCAGCTTGTTGAACTATATCAACGTGTGAAACGCACTTTGGGTGAATCGAGAAATAAACGGTTTAGCATTGGACAGGCCCTATTATTGGACACCTAGACCCAGCGGGGCTATTTTCTGGGAATATTTACATGACAACTGTAATACAAATTTAATTTTACAGTTGAGTTACAAAGACATGCTAATAAATTTCTGTTTACTCACGGAATTTGTGCACGTTTAGCCCTCGTGCGGGTCGGAAATAGTGTCACAATTTTGGGTAAAAAAATGCGTCAGAAAATTTCCTCCAGTTTCTCAGTTTCATTCCTGATTGCAGGTTTGATTAAATTCAACGAAATTTAACTGAAAATGTTGCCACAAATATAGAGAATCTTCATTCTGAATCTCAGTCTGCAACGCGACAGGCGTTTGGCAGACGATGTATATTTCTACCCGCCACTCGGTCTAAAAATAGAAGAATACCGGGAGCAGCCAGTTTACGATAGCACAACATGTGGCTCACACTGGCAATAGCATTGATTGACAGCCAAGGATAATGGACACTCCCAAAAACTGCAAAATTTGGGACCGGTTTCAATCTTCGACGCTATTCCAAAACTCATTTGTGGACTACAGCACGGATTCATGTTTAAATATTCTTGGAGGTTTACTAAAGACTGTGGGACAAACAATTTCACAGTAAGTGGATTAGTTTCAAATAAATCCATCACTGAAAAAGTGTCCAATAACTGGGCGCAAACTTGCATTTTCATACCGTGGATGGTCCCTGCGTTTCAACTATTCCCAGTCTCTCCCCGTATTTTTTCTTCAATATTTTTTTATGACGATTTATCACTAAAGATGTAGTCCTTTGTCCAGTGTTACTTTCTCGGCCGTACGTGGTCGCATGGCCGACATGCAGACTCTTATTCATAAAAAGTGTCCAATAACCGGGCAGTCATGCTACCGCCAAACAAAATACATCAGCATATTCTACAAGTATCACTTTATATATTCCCGTCAACAAATAGGTAAATTTGTGCAATTTTTTACCTTCGTTCTCAATTCTGATTGGTCAGTCGCGACAGCTGATCAGTGTTTGACCTCTCTTGCCGGAGGCGTGTCGTGACTGACCAATCAGAATTGAGAACGAAGCCCGCCACAATCTCACTGTTCCTAGATGGATGGACAGTTACGTTGGATTTTGAATCGCCCCGGCAAAGGTAAAAAATTGCACAAATTTACTAATTTGACAACGGGAATATATAAAGTGATACTTGTAGAATATGCTGATGTATTTTGTTTGGCGGTAAACCGTTTATTTCTCGATTCACCCAAAGTGTGTTTCACACCTTGATGTGGATTTATATAAAGCATGGGGTTATATATAGAGACCCCATATTTCGACACTACCACCGCCCACACCCCTCAAAACTCTTGTTTTGCGGGCCTGTGGCCCAAGTAAACCTTGCAAAACAATCCATGATGCAATGCATAACATTTACAGCCTTTCTCGGATGTTTACATTAGAAAAATCAGTGACCAATGACCTGCATGGAAGTTTGTTTTGGGGCAGCAAGGTTGACTTGGGCCCACAGCTTTAGTTCCATTCACTAATAGACTGATGAATGGACCAGTACGGGCCGGCGAATACACATTCTGATCTGGTCACAGTTCCTATCAGTTATATAGCTCTTGTGTAGTTCAACAAGCTAAACTCTACTGACATTTAATTTTGTGATGTTGAACCAAAAATTCCTATCGGAAAATTTTCGCCTCACGACCTAGGTAACATCGGGTGAATTTGCACTCATAAAATCGACAATACCTACTGCTTTGGATAGAATACATATTTGCCTACTTCCCTGGTCATTTATTTCCTCTGTCCAGCTCCTTTCATTTCCATAAACTGCAAAAGAAAAAAAGTTTATTGAGCTCGGTCCTCCAAAAACTAAATCGGTAGCATCTTGAAAATATCGCTATGCCTATGGTAGCACAAGACTGATTGTAGTTTTGGGAATGTGGACAGGAAAGTCAGAAACGGCTCATTCATAAGGCTTTCACATTTATATCTGCATTTAAATGTAAAATTGTAGTTATCGGTATCAAGCATAATAGAAGGCACATACCGAAATCTATGCAGCCTATGTAAAATATAGCCTCCTGCGAGATAGAGCTATGGGAACGAGATTATTATTACATACAAAATCAAAATGTCGGCCAATTGTAGGCCAAGCGGCACTGTCAATGTGCGAACTTTCAAGAAATGGTGGTTCGGCCAGGATTTTTCTGTCAAGTCAAATGACGATGGTGATATAACGAAGTTGAGCTGTAAAGTATGTACAGAACACTTTGTAGAAATTAGAAGAGAGGCAGCTCGACGAAACATCAGAGGTGTATCTATCGGTTCGATCTAAAATTATGGCGACGGTGTGTCGTACGTGCACAAGGCAAATGCTCATTTGGCATAACCTTCTGCGTAACCTATTTGCATAACCTTAGGTTATGCAGTTCAGAAATGGGGAACAAACTATGGGTTATACATAGGGTCAATTTCACATAACATATTTTCAGGTTAAGTAAACTTTTCAAATTTTAGGACCTGGGTGTAGATAAGTTTTCATTGTCTTCGTTCATTCCTACTTATTGAATTTATCTGCCCAGTCCGGGACCATAAGGCTCCATCTGCCATACGGCTCTATCGGGTAATAAAACGACCCTTCCTCACTCCGGCTTTCTCCACCAACCAAACTGACTGTCACCATATGAGTGAAACAAACTTGAGTGTGACATTAAGCCAAATTCCCTTCCTCCCTTCCTCACTCTCTGTTGACGATATTTATAGAGTTCAGCAAACAGTTCGATAGCCGTGAGAAACTGATTTGTCTGCAATCACTCTGCAAATATCAATAGCCGATTGAATTGTCAGCAGTACCGCCATTTTCTTCGTACATGTCACATGATCGGTATGCTGCGATGCAAGCCGATCATGTGACAAGGCTGAATACAGTCCGTCATTTTTGAAAATTGCACAGGTGCTAAAAATCTCACTCGTCAGAACTGCGAGAAGAGCTAATCACACTCCTTAAAATAACACTCATCAAATACACAAGGAGGGTAGTTCACACCATACTATTTGCAGTCTAAAATTACCTCGTAAATAGGAAAACTGAACATATTTCATATTAAATTCCGTTTGCCATTGAACATTTCAGTGTTATACAGTATTTTATATGAACTGTATAACGCTGAAATGTTTAATGACAATAAAAAAATTGTAACCTCTGCATATCTTGTTTTCTTTCATTTGGTAATTTTATGAAACCGAAATATAGGCTTGGAATGCGAGTTGAGCAAGACACATTGACACAGTCATTCAAATGTTATGTTTGATTCTGATCTTAAAATAATATAAATCAACCGAGTGTCAATTATGAACTTCTCCGTTGGCTGGATAGCTATTTGACTTGAGGAATATCGTTTGATTATTGATGCCTAGTTACAGTATATTTGGTTACGTAGTTTGTAACATACATGTCAATTACTCTCCCTTTAATCCGTCCATCTGCCGTAATGCTGTCCACATGTTTCGCACAAAGTTTGCACTAAACTTCGACCACCATTTCGTGGCCCAATTCCTCATGTTCGGTTCTATATCCGATGCAGTCACCAATATTCCAGCGAATAAATGTCGAGAGTTGAACTCGCACCTGCCATAATGCATGTATAGCAACAGTTTCCAAACTTCTTCGATTTTTGCTCTCGAGTCTGCAAACAGAATCAGAATATTTACAAGCAAACATGTGCGCTTTAACCGTTGCTATACAGTACATTAAATATGATTGTTCTGTTTCCGTTTTCTGCTATAGCCTGCCAATCAGATAGACCATTAGTGTAGAGCAAGGAATGAGGCACTGCGGTATACGTCATCGGAACTTGTGCATTCGTCCAAACTGAGTTAATGTGTTACCAAGCGGCCGATTCTCGTGCCGATTTTGTTTCAGTTCATATCTGAATCAAGGAGTGCGGTTATTCGCGCCCCTCTGGCCGCTTTTACGGGCGCTGAGGGGCACGGGCACGATCGTGTTCCTTAGAAATCAAATGACGGACTGGAATAGTATGGCTGTAAACAGGAAAATTCAATCAGTCGTTGATGTTTGAGAGCTGATTGCAGACAGCTCCTCATGGCGTTCAAACTATTTGCCGAATTAGATTAAAGGAGTTGAAAGAGAGGGGGAGGGTTTACTAGATAAAAGTAGTGGAAAGAGTGGGGAAGGTGTTGTTTTATTGCCAATCGAAGACATGAAAACTTGGCTAGCTCCGGTGGGGCCTTTTTACCCCTCAGCCTATTAGGCTGCGGGGTCTTGTCGTCGGCATGTACGTCCGGTCGTCCACAATTCTTGTGACCGGCCTAGAAGCCAAACCATTGCTTCTAGAGACTTCAAATTTGGTATACAGAATTGTTGGGTGGTCAACCACAAGCCTATCGAATTTGGGTAATTTGTGATGAAATTTGTGGTTTCCATGGCAACGTCACGGAAAATTCGTCAACAATTCTTGTGACCGGTCTAGAAGCCAAACCGTTGCTTCTAGAGACTTCAAATTTGGTGTGCAGGATTGTTGGGTGGTCAACCACAAGCCTATTGAATCTGGACCCGATTGGGCAACCTCGCCACCAGGGGTCGCTCTCCGCTGGAAAATTGGCCGCTCCTACGAACCCCTGGGACGACGGTCGCTGAAAATTGGTCCCATAATACACTGAAAAATTCTTTCACGTGGCCCCTTCCGGTTCCATTGGAACATATCCTATTCTTTATAGAACGTCAGTCATGAGTTATTTTCATGGCCAGTGTCATAACGTCATGACGTCAGAATAAAAAAATGTTTCGCAAGAATGCATAAAGAATTCTAGTAGGCTACGTCATCTTTCAGACGCGCTCGTAACATCCATGACGTCGGGACGTCGGCTTGATCCCCACAGATACGCTCTCGTTATGTTCTAAATTCTAGGGTTTTGTGTTCTATCCAATGACCGATCGTACTGCCGAGCGCCCTCCCAGAGCATAGTAGGGAGGGCAGGACCGGATAGCTCTGGTTTCGAGATTGCCGATTGGGTGGAAACTTTGGCGGCCATCTTTAATTTATGCGAAACCATGAATCTTGTGTATCTCGGAAACCATTTTGCTGTTCAGTGTGAAACTTGGTATAGATTATCGATACATCAAGAAACTTTAAAGGAATGACCAAACCAGTTTCCCTGATTGGGTGAAAGCCGAGCTATGATAGCACTCTATCTCCAGCCAACCAACTGCTACTACAGACTGTCCTAAGTGGGGACTCGAACACCCGATCCTCGTGCCGACAGCCGACCTCTCTAGCCCACTCGGCCACCGAATCACTCCACAAGAGACTGTCTTTAAAGCCTATTAATTCTTCGCATACGCTTCGCACATGCGCTTGTTTTACCTAGAAGAACTATGACGTCATCTGGTTTGTGTTTGATAATTCCTGCTCTCCTCCCCTGCATACCGCTCTTCAGTGCCCGAGGGAGGAATGGGTATGCGGTAAATCCAGGAAGTGAAATGTCACCCGTTTTAGTACTGAATAAGTAACAGTCTGTTCTATGTCTCGCTTGACTCATATTGGTTTGCTCTCATACCTGAAAGCCTTGGCGGCCATCTTTAATTTATGCAGAATCTTTAATGATGTATTTCTCTGATACCATTGAAGTGTTCTATACGAAACTTGGTATACAGCATCGATGTATCAAGAGACTTACAATGAATAACCACATCAGTTCTTCTGAAAGGCGGGAAGGATGGCCGGCCATTTTTAATTTATGCAAAATCATTAATGATCTCTATCTCTGATACCGTTAAAGTGCTCGATGTAAAATTTGGTAAACATCATCGATGCATCAAGAGACTTATGATGAATGACAGAACTGGTTTCCCTGATTGGGCGGAAATCTTGGCGGCCATCTTTAATTTATGCAAAATTTTAATGATGTATATCTCTGATACCATTTAAGTGTTCTATATGAAACTTGGTATACAGCATCGATGTATCAAAAGACTTGCAATGAATAATCACATCAGTTCCTCTGAATGACGGGAAGGATAGGCAGCCATCTTTAATTTATGCAAAATCATTAATGATCTCTATCTCTGATACCATTCAAGTGCTCGATGTAAAATTTGATATACATCATCATTGCATCAAGAGACTTACGATGAATGACAGAACTGGTTTCTCTGATTGGGCGGAAATCTTGGCGACCATTTTAATTTATGCAAAATCATTAATGATCTATATCTGATACAATTTTAGTGCTTCATACGAAACTATAAATCATCAATATGAAGAAACTTACAATTAATGACAACCAATTTCTCTGATTAGGTGAAAAACTTGATTGCCATCTTTAATTTATGTAAAATCTATACCTCTGGTACTGTTCAAGTGTTTCATGCAAGACTTTGTATACATCATCAATACATCAAGAGACTAAAAATGAATGACTAAGCCGTTTTCTCTGATTGGATGGAAACCTTTGCAGCCGTTTTCAATTTATGTAAAATCATTATCTACATGTATATATCCTTTGATACTGTTCATGTGTTCAGTATGATGCTTGGTATACATCATTCATAGATAGATCAAGAGACAAGTAATGACTGCCGGTATCTCTGATTGGACAGAAAACTTTGCGGCCATTTCTGATTGCAAGTTTTTTGATAATCTGTATATTTGTCACTTGACTGCTTGATGTTCCTGATGTTTTCAAAGTAGTATGGTTCAAATTTAATAGATTGTGAATGGCTGGCACCCAGAGCCGAGGGGTTTTAGATGCGCAGCTCTGTATTCCTATCAAAAACTCTGTATTACTTGGCTCCCACTGAAAATCGGAAGACTTTTATTATTGTTCAGATTATTATTAGGGTTCAAAGGAAGAATGGCTTGAAGCCTTTTGTTTTTGTTCAGAATATTTTTGTTCTTCCGCCATATTTTTTGCACGTGATACGGTAATTTCCCTATTAATTCACCTTCCAAATTTAATTCGAAAACGGCCGATTTTTCCGCTGTCGTGATTTTGTCCATCCTAATAAAACGAACACGGGAGCATTTTCAATATCCGTGAAACAATAAATTCGAACACTCCCGTTTTCGCCACGGAGTTCATGCCGATGAAAGTAAAGTGAATATGTTACTAGAATCTTGTATAGTATATCTGCGTATGCTATTATTTGTAAGCGGAGAGAAACAACAGGGAATGGTACAATATAATCAGACTGAATTACTATTACTTACAGTCTATATGGAAAAAAATTGATTCAATTAACTCCGCATTTAATCGCATTTAATGTCTGTCATTTTCTTTAATAAACAGATGATATGGAAGGATAAATATTAAAAGTTTTCCTCTACTTGTCCCTATGAGGGCTTCCGCGTTGTAGTACTTTGTGGGAAACTCCTATGTCGAGGGAGCCATTATTTAATTTCTTTAGATTTGCAAGATCTCTTCCATACGTTTTGACTGCAAAAAGGGAGTCGTTGAGTATTTCATTTGAGACGTCAATAGACATGGATGCTGGTCCCCCTCTGAATATCCCCCATGGAGCCTCTTTGTGCACATAGTCTCTGTTGAAATTCGTTCATCCCAGTTGATCCCCGCTGTGATAATAGTTTGTGTGAACGGGACAAATGTATTGCTTTGTTTCATTTCAGCAACAATGTGATGCAGGGAAATGAAATGAACACACACGCACACAAATGTAGCCTTCTGACAATGACGTGAAAACCATTCAGAAAATTGGGGCTCTTCAATTTGTATACAATAGACTGGGCCATTATCAACAAAATTCATCACAGCTTTGAAATGAGACAAGCCAGCCTGTCAATTAAGGGTTGTACAATCAAACCTGGCCCCACACTCTGCCTTGTTTGGCATATTGTAAACAATTTGGGCTAACCCTAGCTCTGGGTAATTTGAAAATAATGGACATGCCTGGAATGTGGTTTCGTGTAGTCTTAAATGTCACGGTCTCAATCCAAGATCAAAGAACCTTTTTTAAACAGGGAAAATTCCCTGTTTCTTGCCATGCTAGGTGAACTGGCTTATGGGTAATTTCAGAGGTGCGATCTATCCAAGCGGTATGGTTTTCATTACAACACCCCTGCGCAAAATGAGAGAATGACTGAAAGTTCCGCGTCACTCCGTTTATTGAATGCGCTATGAAGTAGTTCGACCTAGTTTCGAATAATTTCTCTGAATTAATCTCACGACGAGCCGTTTCTAGGTGCAGATATTGAAGAATATGTCGAATGCGTTTCCTGGACAACACTTCTGCTGATATCTTGAGAGATTTTCTTCGAAAGATTGTGTTTTGTCTGTAAACTGGTCAATATGGCACAGGTCGTACAGTCACTTGTCGTAAATCGGGACACTTTTCGCGATTCGTAGTTTAAAAGAAGCACTATGTTCTCACGAATAATTTTAACTTCCCATGACATTTATTAACATCCCTTGTGCTGCACTGTCTTAAAATTTCTTTTCAACGAGCAGTGATTTTGGTTGGAACGCTAACCGAAGTAAGCTGGCAAATTGACGTAAATCGGGACAAGTTGTCGTAAATCGGGACAGTGGTTAACGGCGAATTTTGAACAGTATGAAGACTTCGAAGATAAACATTTCGTACTTAACATAACGTTCTAATCGTTTATGACTATGACATGTTAAATTATTTCGTTTTGATATCGAATAAAAGTCAAATTAGTACCTGTAAGTATATGTTGTTGCACACGCTTATTTTCTATTTTGCGTGCTGGCTGCGGGGAATACAAATTTGTGGAACTGATCCTGACTCGAAGAGGGATTTGAAGGTAAACCATTTCGTTATACCGGTTAAATGAATTGCTTTAAGGGAGGGTGTCACAGGCTCGAACGCCGAACTCGTTCGCACCGATATGTGCTGCCGTTCGACTGTTCTAAATGCAAGAATTATTTCCCGATTCCGTTCCCGAACGATTAAATCTTTTATTACACAAGTAATCCTCGAAAGGCTCGAGTAGCCTTCGTTTTATACATACGTATGCTTATTATAATTTACAATGGGAATCGGCAAAAGATTGCGACGGATATCGAATGGAATCTACCCGTAAGATATATTACAGGCGAATTCGTTCTTTTTTATAAATTACGGTTAGCAAATGACTTCCATGAATATGATGGATCAGGGAAGTTGGCCGAAAACATACCAGTCACCGAAATGCGAAGTGCTGCGACTACAATTTACAATTTTAGTATATCCGAAATCGTGTTACTGCATGAGCTAGCGAAAGCTAATTTTACGCGTTTATATTTCCTGCAATTCTTTTACTAATTGTATGCATTCATTTAACTACCGCCTACGAATTAAGGTAAGTATAATAAATGTATGATCATTCTTGGTGGTCAGCGACAGATGACATGCAGATTGAATTCTCCCTCCATTCCCGGTAACGTACGAAGACAGCCATGGATACTGAGAGTTTGTAAGTCCACAACACAAATGAGCAAATTAGAATGATATCTACAGCCTTTGAGAATAATGCGGTCCTTTTACAACAAGATGGTATAATTCGAGTATGTTATTGTTTACCAAACTCAAAACTGTACTTCAAGCCTCTTTAATATGCACATCGAAATGGTAAATAATCTTGATTAGCACCACCGAGAGACCAATCATATTTAAAAGCCTTTCAACTATTATTTTTGTAATTACAATCTGGATCTCAGTCCACGGGGACTCGACTCTGCAAGTCTATGGAGATTGGCCTCCATCAGCGCACAGAGCTTCGGCTCCATCAAACATACGTGACTCCAACCCCACGACCTTGATCCCGAAAACTCATGGAATTCTATTTAATTTACTTCGAAAGCCAACTGAGAACATTGAAGAAAAGAAAAATTAATGCATTTGCTCTTTCACTGATAAGCGATATCGTCAGTGGGGTTATTATCAATAATTACGCTCGTCAGATTTTATATTGAATATAGGCTCTCATCCCTGAAAATGTCGGACATTCAACGTTTTTTTTCTAAGGGGACTTATTGAGGTTCTTATTTTCTGTACAATTATCAGTTTTTATTTACGAGAAGGGAATTTCATTACAGCCCAGATTTTTATATTTATTATAGCACAGAAATGTGATCAGAGCAATCAACAATCTTTTCCATAGCGCGGGATGTTAGACAGGCCTTCTTTTGTCACTCCACCTTGACTACCCCGTAAGAAATAAATAGAAAACAAGAGATGTTTGCTTAGAAGAGAATATAAGAATCATTTGATCACATTTAATTTATGCCAACATGGTGATGTTTACGGACAAATTGCAACTGGGAAATGGATATGACTGGCGAAGCTGAACGGCTTTCGGCAAGGCTTTGGTATAAGACCTCCCATTGAAAAGGTAATATCCTGGACAAAAGACTGACAATACAACTTGCAGCAGATCCTTTGTCAATTATATTTCGTGAGTCTTACACCAAATCGTTGCCCGGCTTTCACTGAAGAAGTCACAGCTCCACCGAATTCCATGCTGCCTGCAGCGTAGATGTTCTCATGGATTCTATAATAATTTTGAATTCTTCTTAAAACCACATTTTCCTTGTAATTGCCTGTCAAAACGCCTCCTGTGTAATTTGCTTCTGACTGTGACTGTTAACGAATGTTGGAAGTGGTTGGTGACCCGTGAAATATTACAGTTGATCGGGAAATGTTGAAGTGGAAAAGTGATGTGCTTCAGTGTACATGTACACAAATAAATTCTTTCTCTTTTAATGCGCAGCATATAAACAAGTTATACTGTGGTTGTATCCGAATTAAATAAAAAGCAGAATGGAAATATATAAGGCTGAAAATGAACGACAGGTCTGAAAAAAAAACTGAACAAAATAATGTTCACAGGTAGTCTTTATACATCTTAGTTAATTTTTATCATACAAAGCAAATGAACAAAATTCCGACGTTATGATATAATTGCATCTTTACAACTTGCATCTGGATCACTTGATTTGTGAAAACACTCCGCAAAAAAAACAACAACAAACAAACAAGGCGAGGCACATTATAACTCCGAATCATCAATATTATAGATTTGAAGATAAATGTTTCATATTCGATTTATATTCACTTGAAAATAGTGATATATTTAAAACAAATAATGAATAAAAATGTTCAACCCATGATTAAATGCGTCAAATCCGTCATTCACACTGGACAGCCATCGTATATTAGTTTCCAAAGGTCAATCAACACAACTGTTTCGTGATGGCCTTCTATATGATTTCAAGTTGGGAATTCGTTGAGGTTGGCCACTATACCAGTTCATCTTTCATCGTACGCACTTACCATTAGCACACCTGATTTGAATCTGAATAAGAAATAAGGGCGAAGAAAAAACAGGACAGGAGAAAAATAGCTGTTTTTGAAAAATAAATCACAGAGTAACACTGCACCGAACATTCGAGCTATATATTTCCTCTCCAGTATTTGATGCCTGTCTTTGATTTAATTAAATCTTCTATGACCTGATAATGATATAGAGAAAAAACAAGACAGAAAAATATCCAAGAAAAAAGAAGAAGAAACAATTAAGACAAGAGGAAAGGAGTCACTAAAGTTCATTATCATGGAACGAAAAAAGAGGAGGGTTGGATAGCCATTGTTGAAAAATAAACGATTGAGTGACCCCCTCCCCCTTCTCTCAGTAAACATTCAAGATATATTTTTCTCCACAGTATTTTGATGGCTGTCGTTGCTTTCAATTTAAATATTCTAATGAAGGAAGTAGAGATAAGGGCTATTATTGTTGACCAGACTTGTCTTATTCAGGGGCCGCGGAACGGGGGGGGGGGGCAGTGGGGGCTAGAGCCCCCGCCCAATGTTAGAAGTCCTATCTTAGATAGCACCAGTCCAGCATTTAACATGGCCGATATAGAGTTCAGCTCCCCCCCCCCCCACTTTCAAACGTGCTCCGAGGCGCCTGTTATTGTGTATTTGAATTGTCCAAATAGGTAAATACGTTCTCAAAGCCCATAATATTATGTTGAAAACGAGAACCATTTAGGCATATCAGTTTGGCACAGAGACAAGGTACCCGGATATTGACCCCGTTGTTTTCGTTTTGGCGGGAAAATCAATCGACACGTGGATGGTACCTAACAGTTTGATGGTATCGATACAAATGTACACACACACTTCTCTGAAATACTATATATCAGTTGTTATATAGTCCGGAATGACCTGATAAAGGATTTGTTGGAGACAATCACAGATATATCCTGTAATAATGGAGATTTGTTGAACAGTTTATCGGACGGGGTGCCGATAATTGTTGATAAATTAGATTGAGCTCCAGCACGAAATGGATTCCAGTGAGCTGTTCCTTCATAAATAACATGTCGAATAGAAAACAATAAATTACCTTTGCATTAGATATTTTTTTAAATGGATAAACTGATACAGGCAGGTATAGGTACCCTTTGTGGTGCGATGAACTAATGATTGAGCCAGCATGAACAGGTTGCTAGTGCGGGAATATTTCAAAATATATCTCATTTATTGCAGAAGGTCAATAAAATACCACAAAAGAAAAGCAAGACACTGTATTTCATGATCCTTTATTCCACAAATTTTATTTCATATATTCTCCAAGTTTTAACCTGTTTAGCGTCATCATGGAAATGTATCTCGATGTCAAGTGGCCCTGAATTGAAATGTTTCCTAAAATCACGGACTTCCTTCCTGGCAAGGGTGCCATCGGCCTGAAAGTAAAAAAAAAAATATCGATAGAGACATTATTGATTAATCAAGCAATCTTTTTTAAATTTATCTAGTTACATAAAATGAAAAATGATTTTTGATGAGATTACGGCAGGGTATGTGGGCTTTGTCTAGGAAAATGTAAGCATTCGTACTTTACTAAAGAAGAGA
>JAVTVY010050340.1:0-22345 GCA_036873755.1 Hanleya hanleyi
CTAACGTCACAGGACCTACGAAGTACAGTAGGCATTAGGACTCGAACGCGAACTGAACTCTTGGAAATCCCCACCCCCAGTTGAAATCCTGCCTATATTAAGATGGGCACCGCCCAAGTCAGAATCGCCAGTGATTTTCATCAAAATCACCAGAAATTTTCATCAAAAGTAGGTCAGCTCAGAACTTGTTGGTAACAGTCTCCTAATGCGCCTTCATTTCAAAATAAATAACGATCGCCGATTTAATTTTACAATTTTTTAATTAAAGGAAACAGATTGAATAATATAGGTTCAGTAGATTTCAAGCTTTACGTGTGAAAATACATTTACATCACTTTAATGGTTTTCAGTGCCCTTGTACAGGATCAAAACAACTTTTGAATCACATTATTTTCCCAACAATACAACAAATTTTTATATATAGTACTATAGTAGAAAGGTAGCATTTATGTAGTTTACGGTAATTCAACTCAAGACCAACACGTTCTATACACAAGATAATAATGATTCTATGTCATTCTCCTGAGCACAACCGGTACAAAGACGAATAAATAGCGTCTCTACATCACGTTATTATCTAGATATATGAGACAACACATTTTGGGCATCGGCAATCTGATGAATGTACTATTCCGGTTTTCTTGTTTCACATTATATTCTATGGCGGTTGACCGGTGATTTTCTTCATTGATAAACGTTAAACCACCTAGCTTTAACTAATTCTGCTAGGCTGTCTTCATTCAGACTGTACAGCCTACACAGTCCACAGAAAATACACGGCACATTCTTGTACTCCCAGCCTTATCACATTTGATGGCATGTTTAGCGGGCTGTTTAATGTCTAAGCTAGGAAATGTTCCAGGGTAGTTGACAGGCATGCAATAATATACTATAGTATCTGCTATACAGGACACCGACCACTGTAAGTTGATGTAACAAGCAGCACGAGTAGAAACCAGCCTTATCTCAGTGGGCTTGGATATAAATCACTGTTAAAAACCACAAGGCTCGGATAGAGCCTCTCTCTGTGTTTGTTCCAAGGAGTATACAAGATTTTTACTCTGCAAAGTTTAGGACCTCTCACTGAGCCAGTCATCCAACACACACAGCTGGTTGGTGTTATCTCCTTGCCAGGGAAAAGCTGGCACTATTAGTGACAAGTGACAAGCCTTAATGACTTTTAAATCCACTGATAAGGAGGTCCCCTGGATTTATGGTCATAAAAGGAACATGATACTGTTAAAGGCCACATGGATGGTATGTATCTATAACAATATACTGAAGTGTTAATTATAAATCTAATTTTAATCAGAATTATTTCAGATCAGAACTTGGTGGTAACAATGCCCTAATGCACGTTCATGCCAAAAATCAAGGTTCTAATGTCAACGATTCTCCTTATTTTGCCGACGAAAGGATTCGGATGGACTGACTCACTCACTCACTCATTCATTACCGGACAATTTGCGATCTGTAGCCTACTTCGTAGGAATAATACCTTGAACTATACGAGCAACGAACAAAAGTGTGATTTTCAGATGACCCCCACATGGCCGCCATTCTGAATTTGACCATCAATTCTTGGTTTTTGGCATAGGTAGATAGATTCAAAAACATAAGCTGTTAGGCTATGCATAAAGATTCCTCGGGGTTGATAAATTTGTTCATTGAGGTAAGAATAATGGCTCGAACTACATGAACAACAGGAAAAAGTGTGATTTTCAGATGACCCCCATATGGCCGCTATTTTGAATTTGACCTTCAAATCTTGATCTTTGGGATATGTAAATAGATTCACAATGGGAATAAGATGCTGGGCTATGCTTAGAGATCCCTCGGTTTTGATAAATTTGTATAATGAGCTTAGAATGATGCCTGTTATATAAATAACATGAAAAGGGCGATTTATGGATGAACACACATGAGCGCCATTTTGAGTTAACGCATGATGGTTAATCACTAGAATTATAGAAATGAGCTTAAAATTAGCCAAATATAATATTCCAAGACGTCTTCGCTCTCGATTTTCAATCATTCTGGTGATACCACCAATGTTCAAAAGGGCACTAAATTTCCGAAGCTCCTATCGTTAGGCCAGAAAGGGTTAAATCAAACTGCTTCAAACTACCTCAAAAAACTACCAACAATTATCTTGATCGGGAAGATCCAATCTATAAGAAAATGCATGTTGCCAAAATTCACAAATAAAACTACTGAAATACCCTACACTATACATACCTTAAAATTTACCCCATAGAACTGCTTCAAATTTGATACCCATTTCTTATACAAGGAGTTTCATACAAAACGGGTTTAAATTGTTTTAAGGCCCATCTTTTGACCATCTTTTGATCTTGTTTGACCTCGAAATGACCTCAGAATGACCTCAAATTGCCAAATTTGTCTTGGTATCCACCCCGACCGTGAAACGTACTGCATACAAAAGTACTTAACGAACAGCACAATAAATGTGAAATAAAACAGAATTCTCGGCATTTTTGACCTCATTTGACCCGTAAAATGACCCTAAAATGACCTCAATTCCAATAATTAAAGAGCTAGCCGTACCTGTGTTAAAACCTTACAATACATAAAACCAATTAGTGTGTATACCGGTCATCACAATAAAAATTAATTTAGGAACGACTTTTACCAATTTTGACCTTATTTGACCCCAAAATGGACCCCCAAATGACCTTTAATGCCAAAAATCCAGATGGTATCTCCTCCCACCTTGAACCCAACCACACAGCGAACTAATTTAGCATGGGTACCCATTTTAACAAACAATGCCATCGAAAGTTACATTTCGCGTCGTTGGCCGGCCTACTATTTGCCAAAACTCAAGATTTGACAGTCAAATTCAAAATGGCGGCCATATGAGGTCCTCAGAAAATCACACTTTTGGCCGTTGCCCGTATAGTTCAAGGCATTATTCTTAGCTCATTATGCAAATTTATTCAAAACCGAGGAATCTCTAAACATAGCCCAACATTCTATTCCCATTTTGAATCTATTTACATATCCCAAAGTTCTAGATTTGATGAGAAAATTCAGAATGGCGGTCATATGGGGTCATCTGAAAATCACATTTTTTCTGTTGCTCGTGTAGTTCAAGCATTATTCTTACCTCACTGAGCAAATTTATCAAAACCGAGGGATCTCTATGCATAGCCTAACATCTTATGCTCATTCGGAATCTATTTTCATATACCAAGAATGAAGATGTAATGGTTAAATTCAAAATAGCGGCCATATGGGGTAATATGAAAATCACACTTTTTGGTTCTTGCTCGTGTAGTTCAAGGCATTAATCTTAGCTCATTATGCAAATTTAGCAAAACAGAGGGATCTCTAAGCATAGCCCAACATCCTGTTCCCATTTTGAATCTATTTACATGTCTCTAAGATCAAGATTTGATGATCAAATTCAAAATGGCAGCCATATGGGGCCATCTGAAAATCACACTTTTGGTTCTTGCTCGTATAGTTCAAGGCATTATTCTTAGATCATTATGCACATTTATCAAAACCGTGGGATCTCCAAGCATAGCCCAACAACCATGCCCTTTATGAATTCACTTACGTATCCCGAAGATCAAGATTTGATGGTCAAATTCAAAATGGTGACCATATGGGGTCATCTGAAAATCATATTTTTTCATGTTGTTCGTTTACTTCAATGAACTATTCTTCGCTCATGGTACAAATTTATCAAAACATAGGGATCTTTTAGCACAGGCTAACAACTTATGCCCATTTTGAATCTATTTGCATATCCCCAAGATCAAAATACGATGTTCAAATTCAATATGGCAGCTGTGTGGGGTTATCTGAATCTCCTGCTTTCCCATGTTGCTCGTGTATATCAAGACATTATTATTAGTTAATTGTGTGCAAATAGATCAAAACCGAAGGATCTCACATCATAGCCAGACACCTTTTGTCCATTTTGAATCTATTCGCTTAGTCGTCAGATTAAAAATGATGGTTAAATTCAAAATGGCGACCACAATAAGAAGTCATCCGGAAATCATTTTTTAAGCTACTGTTAGAATATTTCTATTCTGGGTACAAACTTGTTTAAATTCAGCTGAATAACGCCATAGCTTATTGCATTTTATTCTGTTGGCATAATCTTCAGCTGAGAATACAATTGTTAAATTCAAAATGGTGACCATGTGGGTTCATCTGAGACTCGTATTCTCAGTTTGCTCTTATAATTCAAGGTATTCTGACGACATGGAGCCGAAAGTAGCAATTTCTCAAGTCCCTTCACAAAACAGATCGATATGGCTATTTATGGGCCTAGTTTGGCTCTATTCGTACAATCATCAGCTAGAAAAATAATCATCGACAGACAATATAATGGTTACAAATTGGTTATTATGCCTACCTTAAATCCTACCCTTTCGTAACAATTAGTATTGTGGATATTAATTTATAACCGATTTGTACCCATTTTTGACCTCATTTACCCCCAAATTACCCAAAAATGATCTTAATTTGAATAATTAACGTTATCTATGACTAGTTTCAACTTTACACTGCATACTACTAATTCAGTTTGGGTACTCATTCATAAAAATTGATAGTGTGAATATTAATTTATAACCGATTTTCACCATTTTTTTTTATCTCATTTGACCCAAAGGTGACCCTAAAATGATCTTAATTATAATAATTAACGTGTTATCGATGACTACTTCAACCCTACACTACAGTAACTGATTCAACTTGAATACCCAATCGTAACAATTAGTGATGTGCATATATCCGATTTTCACAAAATTTTGACCTCATTTGACCCAAACGTTTCCCTGAAATGACCTTAATTCTTATATTAAACGGGTTATCTTTGACTACCTTACACTCTACACTACTTACAACTAATTCAGCTTGGATACTCATTGGTAACAGACAATACGGCGGATGTTAATTTATAACCGATTGTTACCCATTTTTGACCTTATTTGACCAAGAGTGACCACAAAATGACCTTAATTGTCCAAACTCAGGGTGGTATCCCCTCGTACCTTGATCCCTACGACTCAAAGAACAAATTTAGCATGGGTACTCATTTGTAACAAAAAATGACATCGAAAGTTTTTAAAAGCGTTTTTGAGATCCCTGGCCGTCCGACCATTTATGACATTTTCAGTATGGTTGATGATCCCTATGTTCCGCGATGTCTTATTGGATAATTAATTAATATGAGATTTCCAGTTCAGCTGATCATTGAGAGAAAGCTAACAATTTGAGCTGGTGAACACGCTCTATTTCTGTACCGCAAATAAATAATATGGGGGGTATAAGTGTTGTTTTTCTATGTAAGTTGGATTTTATTAAAGGGTACGTAAACTCTGTGGTAAAACACCACGGGTATTATACAAGAGATCACACAAGAGTCCCTATAGATTAAAAATATCGTTACAAAGATTTTTCCCTGTAGTTTTTTTGTTGTCAATGAATGAGAAAGACGCAAACATAGAAGATACCGTGATTAGGAATTTCTTGAGGGCGCCGTCATGTTTATTTTGGGCGGGATTTTAAACCAATGGGAAAGCGAAAATTCAATTGTGCCGATAATCTCCTACGTCATCGGACATTATCTGCGCCGAGATAACATGGCCGCACAGGGTCGTTGTTATGCACTCCTCCGTACCGTGATTGATAGCTGCAATGTTAATCAAGGATTATACATGTAGGTTAGTTTTGATGTAGAATATGGCCTGATTCCAGCAGATATTCTACCATGCTGATGTGACAGAAACGGGGATCCCTCAGATGTGAGTGTCCGCTTGCTATGATTTAACACAGCCCGGACGCTGACATCTGAAAAAGGGTCACCTGGCTATCAGAGCCCGCCCTGGGTAAAGTATAGGAGACCGGGCACTGGTCTCTGGGGACCACCGTTTCTTTCACACCGGGCTGCTCTGCATTCGGCTGTCACAATGTGCCAGTTTATCCCGACACGTCGGGTCTATCAACAGTCACTCAAAAGCGATCTCCTTCCACCGAATACTGTACCTCTGCCAAGTAACGCGTTTTTACCTCCCGAGGCAGAATAACTAGTGTACACTGAAGTCACGATTCTTCAAGCATGGTGGCCACTATGTTGTTCCAGTGTAGCGAAGATAAAACACTTGGTACTGCTTAAAAAATGTAAAAAAAATTTATCTGATACACGATTTGGATTCTTTGAAGAACACCATACGCTACAGGCATTGGCTCAGATAAGGTGCTGTTGTGAACTACAGTTTGTGACCCGATAGCTATTAAGCCAAGTATTTAACAGACCACGAAAGCCATAGTGTTCACGCTTCTATAGTAAATTATTACGGTTGTCAAATGCTTTGGATAGATCAAGAAAAGAAACAATACTATAGCATTTAGATTCTTTGGCAGAGATCAGTGTGTCATATAAGGAGAATGCAGCTAGAGTTTGAAGTCGAATGATTGGCTCTAAATCCGTATTGGTTTCGGGAGATAGTCCCATTTGCATCAGAAACGTTTAATTATTTTAATGACAGCAAGTTTCTCAAGTATTTTGCTGGTAGGCCAGATACGGGTCTCTTGTTCGATAAAGTTGAAGGATCATCAGATTTTAAAATAGGAGTTACTTTTGCTCGTTTTAATAAGATAGGTTCTATCCCGTAAATGATGCATTCATTTACGAACATAATGGGGGAAAACATGGCATATGTCATCCAAACCAGGCGAAGTAGATTTTAGTATTGTTTGTTTTAACCTCATCCGGGTTTACATCGGCAAATTCAAAATTATTGGAACAGGGGTACCGAGATAATCATTGAACTTTAACGACGATGTTAGAATTTGACAGTCGAGATTCGAGGCAACTGTACTAAAATATTTATTAAATTTGTTAGCTATAGTTTGGTTGTCTGTTATTTTCTCTTCATTTATATTAAATGTTTCGGATGTTTGGATTCGTTTTCATTTAAAATTTGTCCAGATTATTTTCTTTATTTTTTTTTCAAGATATTGTTTTCTAAAAATTCGAATGGTATGATTAAATTTGTTTTAGTAATCACTTTATTGTTTGAGAATGGTGCCATCCTGATTTTTACTGATTTTTACCTTGACAACGTGTAGTCGATAAAGCCTATTTTCCATGTATGGAGTTCAAAATTCCAAGGTTATCCAAGGCTTAATACTATTTTTTTTTATTTCTCACATCCTCACAAAGTACAACACACCAACGAAAATACACAAAGACGTTACATAGAAAAGACGTACATATCCCGTACACATATTCACTTGTGTGTAAACTCGTTTACAATTTCAAATTAATTTACCATGCTCTTAACTAACAAAGTAACTAATGCAAAATATTTGACCACACCCCCCATCGTTCGTTCCATTTTTGTCCACCCTGTCGGAGAAACATAATTTTTTCAGTCCTGTAGTAGTACTTCAACTCAAATAAATACACTTCAAACTTTGGTTTTTTACCTTGACATCGCCTTCGATAAATCTGAAATTTTCCTTATAAGAAAATTAAGTTTTGCATGTTGCTCGAAGCCAAAAAGCCAAAAAGGATGTCCTCCATAAACAAATCTACTTTAATTGTAGTACGATCTTGAATTTTGTCTTGTATGTTACACCAAAAAGTACGGGTTTCTTCACATTCCCAGGAAAGGTGAACAATGGATTCTCTCGTCGTGTTACAAAATGTACACCTATCATTATCTCGTAATTTAAAGAGGAAAGAGTTTGTAGCTAAAATTCTGTGTACAATTTGAAACTGGAACCACCGTAATTCCACGTCAACCGTAACTCTAATTGGAAGAAGGAATATTTTTTTCCACCATTCGCAAGAGTGTTGACCTTTTACCATTTCTCATTTCTGCTTAAGACGTAAATCAGTAATTTTAAGTTTACCTACTAACACATTATATATATCTTTAGTGCCTTTCTCATGCTTACTTATTGTAGATATGCATGTTGGAATGAATGGGAAGATCTATTCTCCAATTTCCTATAGTATCATTGGACTTCCGGTTGCCATTGTAATGAGCAAGTAGCTCTGTGTTTGTGCTCTGCCTTGATCGATATGAGAAAACTATTTATTTGAACCATCCACTGACTTGCTATAGCAGTAAGTGCGTCTAAGGCACTGTATTTCCTGTTGGATTTATTATTTTTGTGATTCATGTGTGAAAAGAAGCGGAAATTTGAAGTTTTGTTATCGGACCCTGAGACAAGCATTTTGGATACATCAGACATGGCGGACAATACTCAAAACCAAGGTGAGCCAGAAAAGTCCAATGACTCAACCCTAGCCAGTGAATCACTGCAAAGCCTTTATCAAGTAACTGATTTGGCGGACATTTCGAAATGTTTTCTAAATCTACATGTTGGTATGATGAAAGAATTCGACAATGTAAAAACCAATGCGAAAGCGGTTGAGAAGAGAGTAGATGACCTTGAAAAAGCCACAGAATACATGTCGCATGACCTTGCAGGTATACATGAGTACAATATACCTGAACTTCAAAAGGCTATACAAGCTGAAGTAGACGAACGTATCAAGCAGGACGTATGGAGCCGTAAGTGGAATTTAATAGCTAAGGGGGTCCCGGGTGAAGGTATGGAGAAACCGAGACAAACAAAGAAGATATTTTGTGATTTCTTACATGACGTCTTGAAAATGCCGACCGACGAGGTAGAGAACATTCGTTTACAAGCCATTCATCGCTTATCTGGAGGTCCAATTGGCAAAAAAAAAATCTTCATCCGCTTTGTTGACCTGCTAGACCGCGACGATATTCTTCAACTGGCTAGATCCCAGAAGAGAGGCAGTGGTTACGGTATCTATCCTGATCTAGGTCCGGTTCTAGGCCAACGAAGATTCGAATTGTCAAAGAAACGCGATTCTCTGCCAACTGAAGAAAAGGCTAAAATGCGAATAATCCAGGTAAAAGAGCCGCCCTTTCTGGTGCTGAAAAAAGTAGAAAAATAGGTATTGAAAACAGAGATCGTAGCCAGAACTGTGCTATTCCCGACTTTTCTTTGTTCTCTTGAGTGCGTAATCATAACTTCAGTTCAACTGTATATATACTTGACAGAGTGTTTATTTTTCATTCGATAGTCTAAGGCCACCTCGTGTATAGGTAGGCAAACGTCGAGCCTCAAGTTGAAATGTGCGTGTTTATATACCAAAACCCGTTGGTTGTTCATTTCAGTCACTACAGACCTTTACGTGATACATTTCAACAGACCTTTAGGTGATATATTTCAACCGCAACGAACCGTTCGAATACGAATGTGCATTATGGGCTACTATGCAGTCAAATGATTGCTGAAATTCTTCAACCAGATACAATAGGTAAACCATACAGAAAAAGGTATATCGAGCGTATCTGCTCAGTTTAATATTGAGCCAATATGTAAGACGTCACGAAATTTTTGCCCCATTGACATGAGTGTCAAAACTGCATATTTACTATTGATCACCTGCTGAAAGCCATATTGATTTCATCACAGACTCGAAGAACCGTTTCATTTTGAGATTATTTCCTTAGTAACCTCTCATTAGTTTTACTAAGTAGCGCATGAGGCTCTGTATATTTTGTACAAGAGATATGTTAAATAACGACCCATGTATAGTATTTATTTGAAATTTCTGGAAATTGGCTAAAGCTGTATTAGAAGATTGATAGCCAATCATTGCCATAGCTGGTACAACTCCATATAAATATATAAATATTGAGAATTTATCTTCGTTCTGTTACTGAACCAATATGTAACACGACGCGAAATTATGTCGCTTTTACATATCCGTTTGGCCGATCATTAGGGTATGTTGATTACCTGATATAAGCTATTATTTGACCACAGTACTGGTCCTAATTCCTGATATTCTTTCTCGTCATTTACCTAGCTCCTTGTCATCATTTTACTATTGTGCGTTAGTGCCCTATATTTATTATATGTGATGGGTTGAATAACAGTCCATGTTTTCAGGAGATTAACCAACGCGAATTCAATTAATAATTTTTCGGTATTAGAAGCCGAATATTCAATCATAATGTTATAAATCATCTATCAGAACTTAGTACAAATATATATATATATATATTGAGGATATATTCTAAATCTGTAACAGAACCAACATGTAACACGATGCGAAATTATGTCGCTTTCACCTAAATTTCGATCATTTATCTAGCTACTTGTCATCTCTCTACTGAGTGGTGTACCAGCGCCCTATATTTTGGTGGGAGATATGTTTCGTATGCCCATTTAACATGCTATTTCGGTCTTGCTGACATGGATCTCAGATTTGAGTTCCTGCTAATCTACGATCTATTGCATTTTTTAAATCGAGTGATTTTCAGTTGAATATAATGCTCACAAGTATACAATACTCATACAAATTAACACTGATCTTTGGCTATTGCCTGGAACAAAGAAAGTAAAATATAAAATCAGAAAATAAAGAAAAAATAGAATTATTGTAACATGAACGTACTAACTGTATTATCGCTACTATATAGTGTAATGTTAATCAGTCAGTTGGTCTGATATCACCTATCATATCGGTCAAGAAGACACCGACTATTTGTATTCCTTCATTGATCGGATGGTATACTGGGAGGGAGGGGGGAGGAAGGTGGGGGTTAAAGGAAAATTCGACACATTAGCCAGTTATCCTAATTTTATTACTTTCTGTATAGTATTAGTTATTAATAATCATAATTTGTATTATTCTGACTTAGTTCCAACAGTTTCAACTTTCACAGGTTTCCCAAAATGCAATCCACATGTAAAATTACCGTTTTATTTTGATACCATGACATTTTGCCTGTTATACAATGGATGACATGCTTAACGGAGAGAGCGTTCCTTTAAATCCATTGTCTTTATTACCGTTTTTCGATGAAGATGAAATGGAATCTCCCACTAACCTGGACTTGTTAAACACTGATCCTGATAAATACTTAGAAGATTTTGAAAATATGTGCTTCAACCCTTTGGAATTGAATAGGGATGATAATAATGTTTATGTAACTGAGGACAATCAATATGAGGCATCTCACTGGAATGAAATTGATATTCATCAATCTAAGTACTACATCGAAGATAGTTTCACGTCCTACGTTCAGTCAAACAATATTGTTGACAACGAATCATTTTCTGTGATACATTTTAATGCCAGAAGTTTGAAGAAACATTATTCTGAAATCTTAGGCCTTTGCTGTAATCTCAATTTTGATTTTTCTGTTATCGGAATTTCTGAAAGCTGGCTTAATCCTTCGACCGAGCAGCTATTTGACATACCCGGCTATCGGCCATTTTGCTGTTCCAGATCGTCAAAAAGAGGTGGGGGTTTGGTGTTGTACGTAAACGAAACCATAACAGACTGTTCTATTATTGAAAATCTCTCCTATCAAGAAACTAACGGAGAATATGAGTCACTTTTTGTTAGTATTAAAGTTAATGATCAGTCGTATACAGTAGGAATAATATACCGACCACCCGATAAAAATGTAGTAGATTTTAATGAAAACTTACAAACAATTATGAACGTTCTCAAATCTGAAAGAAAGAAATGTATGATAATGGGCGACTTCAACATTGATTTATTTAAAACTGACAGACATTGTCCTTCCAAAGACTTTTTAGAAATAATGAAGTCTAATTACTTTTTTCCAAAAATTACAAAACCAACTAGGGTAAAATCTCGATCGGCGACTTTGATTGACAATGTTTTTCAAAATTTTCATGAAGACTGTTTGATGTCTGGCATTCTACTCTCTGACATAACTGATCACTTCCCAGTCTTCCATATAAACAAAGCACTACTTCTTGAAAAACTGACTGATCGTACATCTACCTATAGAATTACAAATCAGAAGCAAAAAAATATTTTCGAAGAAAAAATTAAAAATATTGATTGGGGCGATGTCGCTAATGAAATGAATGATGTTAACAACGCATTTGAATTGTTTTCCAACAAATTTAATTGTGTATATAACGAGTCTTTTGATAAACTTACGTCATCATGAACAAGTCACGAACAAGAAGTAATAACTGTATTATTTAATACCAGAGAAAAATATGAAACATATTTTACATAATGCCTTATCCTTTGTCCAACAACCACTCCGCGGAATACAGTAATATACCGGCCAGTTTAATCGATATATGGCCAAAGAAAGAAGAACTGAGCTGGGCTAGAATGAACAAACGCAGCGACCTCGTGTCGCTGCGAGACCACGTGACGTTCATGTGACTACAGTTTTGATAAACTTACGTCATCATGAACAAGTCACGAACAAGAAGTAATAACTGTATTATTTAATACCAGAGAAAAATATGAAACATATTTTACATAATGCCTTAATAATGAGATCCTGTTCAATTAATACCAAAGAAATCGTAACGTTAAAATCCAACACTGTCAATCAATAAAGTTCACATAATGCTAATTCGATTGTTCAAATTCTGTTCTTCATCAGCTGATCTTGTAACACCACATACATTATCTAATCATGACTAAGAATATCATCAGAAAATCCAACAGGTGTTTGTGAATGAACATAATGATGGAGAAACACGTCCACGGTTTTCCATCTACCCATCTTGCGCACAATTTCAGGGTCTATTTTCTGCTCCACGGCAGCAGTAGCCCCAGTTGGGCGAAAGGATTTAGCACTGTATCCTCGACCACTCAGTCCTGCCAGACCTATGGCCTCTTCAAGAATTTTACCTACAGTTCCCGCCTCAATGGCTTTGAAAGGCACACGTAATGTCAGAAACACAGGTCCATGAGGGGGTCTATGATCCTCAGTCTTAGACAAATACGCCTTTAATGTCTCAACAGGGTCTAGTTTAGATTCATGACTATCTGGGAGAACAACCTGAAACCCAGTCCGCTGTGTGTCATTTTTCACACCAAAAAATGTAACTTTCACACTATTTTCCAGAAACTGCAGTTGATCAACAGAAAATATAACCTTATTTGTAACACACTCGGCAGAATCATATACATGTGCATTGGGCGCAATGTCAGAAGGCCGCAACATAAGAGTCAGTGAAAGTAATGTTATAGCTTTAAGACGCAGACGTTTAATGCCCAACTCTTCATTGTCCGGCCAAGAAGTAAATAATTCATGGAAATTTGCTATGGGCATAACAGTGGACATGCGCATAGGTTCACTGGATCCCGATTTTACGAGACCTGTAATCAGTCGTTGTATTGAACAATCCTCCATTAAGTTTGGCAAGTTTAGTGCTTTATACAACTGACCAATGGCAGCCGATGCAGTGTGTAATATCGAACGTGGTTTTACAGAGCTGTCAGTTAATTCACATAAAAACACTGCTAAGTCAGTGGTAGACACAGGTGGTGTGACACAGACATATCGCGCACAAAAAACCGTCAAACGGCGGATCACACTGTTATAAGAACGGAGCGTACCAGGTGCCCACGAAAGAATGAACTGATTAAGGGTAGGAATACACCAGAGCCGTTGCGTTGGCGCAGGCGGCAACGCTCGCGACAACGCATTTGTCCGTGCATTCCCCATATGCGTCTTTTGACTGCGATGGAGGCTGCGTATATGCCTATACCTAATTTAAATAACATAACGTATGGTAATTCTGATGCCAAAGTGTGCATAATAATGTCCTTGACCTTCCAAAGGCAATGCGTAGGCCTGTGCAGCGCGTCAAAAAATGGAAAATTCCCAATTCCAACGGCAACGCAAAGCTATAACGCAACCGATACTCAACGCAATGCGAATAGTGTGTTCACCACTTCTTTTTGCAACTTGTTCAATTTGGTGCGACAACGCATATGCGAATCGCATTGCGATGACGGCTCTGGTGTATTCCTACCCTAATCGACCGATCTGCCCAGTTATTTACTTTTAGGTTCTTTCTCCAGAGAGTCTCCAGGCGTAAATCTTCCAATGCCGATTCCGTTCTGGCTCTGCCATCAGCTCCATGGCACGAAATGTTTTTGGACTGTTTGGAATCCTCATAGGCGGTGCGATCACCATGCTCTGTAGTTTTCTGAACCAGGGTTGGCCAACCCATGCGGGAGCAATTACTGTTGCCCTCGCCTGCTGTTTCTGAATGACATCTAACACACGCGGTAGCAGGCAAAATGGAGCATTCACATAATTGTTCTCGTTCTGCCAGTTGTCTTGTGCCAAAGCATCCACGCCCTCGGATAGAGGTTCCCAATATCGGCTGTTGAATCTTGGTACCTGTGCATTTTGACAGTTCGCGAAACGATCCACAGTGTGTGGGCCCCATATCGTGTCGATGTAGCGGAAAAGAGCCGGATTTAGCATCCAGTTGTGTTTGTCTGGACACCGAGACCAAAAGTCTGCAAGCACATTTTGTTGTCCGGCTATGTGAGCACACTGCAAGTCTATGTTCGCCTCCGTGGCTTCGACCCAGATCGCGATCGCTAGCTGCGTAAGATCTGTACTCGGATCACCCTTGTGGTTCACGTAGGCGATGGCACTGATGTTGTCCGACAACACTTGAACACATTTGTCTTGAAGATGAGGACGAAAGGCTTTTAGAGCCATTAAAATCGCCATCATTTCCCTGTAATTTGACGACTGATTGGAGACTCGTGTATTCCAATCTCCGGAGGCAGTCATTCCGTCCGAGACGGCTCCCCATCCAAGATGGGAGGCATCTGTTACTACCTGTACATCTACTGTTCTGGTACATATTTCACGACTATTCCAATGATTTGCTGCTTCCAGTCACCATAGAAGTTCATTTCTTGTCTCATTGTTGATAGTCAACATACTGTCCCATGATGTTCTGGTACCCAAGAGTCTGTACACATGCCGTAATAGCAATTTCCCAGGCGTCACTGCCCATGCAACAGAAACACACTGTCCGGTTATCCTTGCCAATGAACGCGCACTAATCATGTCAGTGTGCACAACACTGCGTATCATTCGTTTCAGTTTCTGTATCCGCTTGTGCTGTGCTCTGATAAACGGCACAGCGCCCGATGCGTCTATAGTATATCCAATATAGTCAATCACTTGCGAAGGCGAGAGATTTGATTTCTCAAAATTAATCCTGAATCCCAGTTCCTGTAAAGTGTGCACAAGTTGATCACTGTGATCAGCAATGCAGGCCGATGAAGCGGCCAAGAGAAAATCGTCCACATAAATTGTCAATCGTATTCCCTGTGACCGTAGATATGTAACAACCGGCCTGAGTGTTTTCGCAAAGAAATATGGACTGCACTGAAGTCCAAATGGTAATACAGTCCAGCGGTAATATATACCATTCCAACTTATGCCCAAGAAGTTTCGATCCACAACGTTTACAGGAATGTGGTGAAAACCGTCCTTTATGTCCAGCGACACAAAGTTATCTGATGGTTCAATAATGGAAGCAGCTTCCCTGATATCCCAGTTTCGAAAGCTGGGCGTAGCACAGAACGTATTCAAAAGTCGTAGGTCAGTAATCAAACGATACCTATTATTCTTCTTCGGCACACACCCGATAGGAGAGACACACTTAGGCTTCTCTGTACAAATTTCAAGCGCACCGTTTTGCATTAATCGGTGTATTTCAGTGTTAATAAAGTCTGCTTGTCGATGAGACACACTGTGGTTAGGCAGTTCAAAATCCTCAGGGATATCACGGAAAGGTAGTTCAACCCCGTTTTTAATCCAGTATAATACTTGTCGAGAAGTTCCAATTTTCTCCCAATGATCAGCTGATAACTGTAAACCACAACACATGACACTGTCAACAAAACACACGTGTCTGTACTCGCTCACACACAAGCTGCACCCGTGGAACTCAAAATAGATAAAAATCTGTGGAACACTGTTCGTAAAGTTGCAACAAAGTATCAAAACTTAAACAATGTTACCCAGAGCCATCCTGGCCCGCTGTATCGGCGTTGTACGTATTATTATCTCTGCTACCGTGGCCCTGCTGAGCATAATTTCGTCTGTTGGGGAATTGTCTATGGCTAAAATTAGAGAAAATGTCAGGCCTTTGTGACCGAAAATAATTTCCCCTACCTCGTCCGGCGTATCCCTGGTAGTGATAGTTGGTTTGTTGCGTCTGTAGTTCCCGCTGTGGTCTCGCAGACGCGGCAATCGTTGCAGCCGCGCGGAGCGATTCGAGCGACTGTGGGTTCAAACCACTGGTGTTTTTCTGCAAAGATCGGAACAATTTTGATGTTGTGGCATCAAACTGATTTTGCACCAATAAAGCCGCATACTCATCCTGCAAATACTTGATACTCGCCCGGTTTATCAGAAACAAATTCTGAAGGTCCGCAGGGGTAACGTTTCCTTCTTCGAGTGTGGCCAGTAATCTTACACTCGTTTCCACATATCTTGCACTTTTACAGAGAATATTAAATGCTGACTGATCATTCCGACGAATACCTTGTCGCGACTCGTTAAGCCGCAATTCCGCCGGTAATTTCACTTTGGACACACTGTCCTTCAATGCCTGGAAATCACCCTGTAAATCTTCCGGCGATGTCTCAGTGGCAGTCAGTTGTTGAAACTGAGAGGGACTGAGGTGGGCGTCTTCCCGCCCATATCTTGTTGGAGGAAAACCCTCGGTTTGGAGTAAAGTTCTAATTCTACCTTGCTCAGCTAACACCTCGTCTAATTTCGAGCTAAGGTCAGTCAATTTTCCTAAACCTGACTCATCAGATTTCGCCATAACAATTTGCATATACCGCACAACACGTACATACGTCCTGCCCGCGGAGTGAGCTGGGCTAGAATGAACAAACGCAGCGACCTCGTGTCGCTGCGAGACCACGTGACGTTCATGTGTCTACAGTTTTCCTGTTACATCTACGTCTTTTTCAAAGGTCAAAATAAAAAAGCCATGGATAACATACGGTATTCTTAAATCAATTCGGGAAAAGAATAGACTTTTTAGACAGCACACAAAAGGTAATAATGCGGACGACACACAGAAATACAAGCAATACAGAAATAAATTGAATCACACCTTAAAATTAGCAAAGAGACTATATTACGAAACTAAATTCAATCAGTGTAACAATGATATTAAAGGTACTTGGAAAGTATTAAATCAACTCATGAACCGCAAAAAAAGTTCTAACTTACCAAATACTTTCAAAATTAATGACCGTGATTGTTCGGACTCTTCGATTATTGCAAACGAGTTTAATGATTATTTTAGCTCTGTAGCTACAAAGCTAGCGGACGTAATCCCTCCGTCACCTAATGATTTTAAAGAGTTTTTAAATACTAATTATAATAATGAGTTTTATATGGAACCTTGCACTACAAAGGAAATAACCGATATTATAACTACTCTTAAAAACTCAACCTCTGGGATAGATGGCGTACGTATATCACTTATTAAACCTATATGTAATTTGATTAGCATACCCTTATGTCATGTTGTGAACTTATCCTTTAAACTTGGAGTTGTTCCCGAACCTTTTAAGGTGGCTAAGGTGACTCCTTTATATAAGAGTGGAGACCAAACCCTTTTTGAGAACTATCGGCCCATTTCAGTATTGCCGTGTTTCAGTAAAATCATTGAAAAAATAGTAGTAAATAAAATGTTCGACTTCTTAGAAAATTATAATATAATTTGTTGCAATCAGTACGGTTTCCGAAGGAATCACTACGTTTTTGGCCGTTCTCTCTCTCCACGATAAATTGGTAGCTGCGAGAGAGGCTAAAAAATATTGTATAAGTGCATTTCTAGATTTGTCAAAAGCATTTGACACCGTCAATCATGAAATCCTTTTATATAAATTAGCCCATTATGGCTTTCGAGGAACTTCGAACGACTGGTTCCGTAGTTATTTGTCATCCCGTATCCAATGCACACAATATAATAATACTCTATCAACATTTAAGTCTATACCATGTGGAGTTCCACAGGGTTCTATTTTGGGTCCCGTCTTTTTTCTCATTTATATCAATGACATAACAGTTGTTAGCCAAGTTTTAGAAACCATTCTTTTTGCAGATGATACATCGGTCATTCTTTCTAATGATGATCCCGATATTCTTTTCCAGACTATGTCTTTGGAACTTGATAAGTTGCTCAACTGGTTTTCCAGTAACAAACTTTCGTTGAACCTAAAAAAAACTAAGTTTATGCTCATAAAACCCTATAGAAGATGCAAACCCCCAAAACATACCCGATTATCCATTTCTGGACATTACATTGATCAGGTGGACAACTTTAAATTTCTTGGAGTATATTTTAACGATAGACTTAACTGGTTAACGCATATTGAAGAAATAAGAAAAAAACTTAGCAGGAATATTGGCATAACACATCATATTAGAGATTGTTTAAATAAAAAGACCCTTTACATTCTATACTATTCCCTAATCTATCCATATTTGTCATATTGCAATATTCTCTGGGGTAACACGTACTCGACCCATCTGAAACCGCTAATTACTCTGCAGAAAAAAGCTATACGACTATTTACGTTTTCATCTAGATATGAACATACCACGCCCCTATTCCTTAAATTGCAATTATTACCTCTGGAACAGTTGAATGACTATCTAGTTTTTCTCTTTGTTGATAAATTTTGCAACCATTTGGATTTATTGCCAATCGCTTTTCGGTCTTATTTTACGAAATTATCTCAAGTCCATAGTTATCCAACCAGACAAGCAAGTCATAATTTATATCGCCAGTTTTATTCATCAGACCTATCCTTTTTTAGTACTAAAATTAAAGGCCCTAAAATATGGAATAAACTACCTTCTCAATTAAAATCATGTACCTCCATTTCCGTATTAAATCCCGTGTGAAGCCTTACCTTTTCAAAGGAACACAGCTCTCTAGCTCCTGTTCACCCTGATGAAAAAATGAGTAGTCTGTGAAAGTTGGAACATTTGTTGCGAGTTCTTTTAATGTTTTTGTCGTTTTTCTTGCTTTTATCTATAAACAGATCTATTTCTGATAATTCCATGTTCCACCTTCGAGTGTATTATCTACAACTGTTCATGACAATCATCTTGGGATATAACAAGCCCCATGGGGCTTTCATCCCGCCACTTCGATATTTTGTATATTTAGCTATCATATTATCTGGTGAAATAAAAATCAAATCAAAATCAAATCAAATACTGGCGCAAAGAGTTCCGTATACCTAAATAACGTGTAAAAAACGGTCTAAATCCAAATTTGTTACAGAACGAATCGTAATCAATAAATGCATCATTGGTATCTAAAAAGTCATACACGTATAGTACACCTCTTTCAGCCCATGTACGATAGTAGACAGGACTTCCCCCAACATTGAAACGAGGGTTATACCATACTGGAAGTGTAAACTAGCTGTTTTTGTCCGATTCTGTTAACTGTACGAATTCCTTTCAGTATGTGAACACCTCCCTCCAAAAAACATTTTTAAGTTTTGGCAGCACTTCATCTATATATTGTGTGCCAAAAGTAAAATTTTTATCTAAAGATGTTCCCATATTAGTTTTTAATAAAGTTAACCACTTATAGTCTCCACCTTTCAATATTTTTCTAACCCACGTAAGTTTTAAAGATTGATTAAACATGTAGATATTTACCATACGTGAACCCCCGTCACTATAGTCCTGAATCATAGTATTTCTCTTCACCCTATCTGGACCATCGCCCCATATAAAATTGAAAAGTAAAGAGTTTGAGGTTTTCATAATTTCGGGGCTCGGAGACGGAATGCTTGACAGGAGGTGGGTAATTTTCGACATTGCAAGTTGCTTTACTACAATTATTCTCCCATTAACAGTTAATTTTCTTTTTTTTCCAGTTTTTTACCAAATACTCAATCTGTCTAAGTTTCGAGATAAAATTTTCCTCTATCATTATGTCCAAATTTATGTTGAAAGTCACTCCCAGCAGGGTGGCGGATTCAGTCCAATTTAAGTCAAATTCAGGGCAAATTATTTCACCACAGCTCCTCCTAGCACCTATCCACAAAGCTTGGGTCTTATCTGTATTCATCTTTAAACCAGATATTCTAGAGAACTTTTCCAATAGGGCCAGGTAAGATCTGAGAGAACGGGCAGAACCGTCTAATATAATAGTAGTATCATCAGCGTACTGAGACAGTTTAAATTCTGTATCATTCAAATGTATTCCCTTTACGTCATGTTCAGCACGAAGCATAATTTCAAAGATTTCTACACATAGCAAGAATAGGTAAGGGGACAATGCATCACCCTGGCGACAGCCCCTTCCCAAGGCAAAGGCGGTAGTCATATGGCCATTTACCGTCACCCTTGAAAAAGCATTTTTATACATGGTTTTAACCCACATCTGAATAATAGACTGTCCAAAGTTATAAAGTTTTAAAACGTTTTGTAAAAAAGACGAGGAAACGGAGTCGAATTGCAACACATATAAGGGAAGTGGGAAGAGGTGCATGAGAGTACATGATTTCCCAAAATCGATGGAGAGAAGCATGCCCGGAATATCGTCATTTTCAGTTTTGCTCAATATGTCGTAAATCAGTCTAGTATTTTCCCCGATGAACCTACCGGACATAAAACCTTTTTGATCTTCATTAGTTAAATCCCCCAATATAGTTTTTATTCTCTCTGCAATGCACATGGATGCTAATTTGTATGAGCAGTTCAGAAGAGTAATTGGCCTCCAATTTTTTTGAAATTTCCTAGGTTTTCCTGGTTTCGGGATCATAGTAACAATTCCATCTTTTTGAGTAATTGATAATTCTCCATTTCTATATCCTTCATTCACAGATCTCAACCAAAATTTACCAATATCAGTCCAGAAAAATTTCAAAAATTCTACGGAAATTTTACGGAAAACCCATCCGAACCAGGGCTACTATTTTTCATTTTTTTCAATGCATCCAAGGCCTCCTGATACTTAATTTCACCCTCAAGATCTTTCGAAATATCATCTGTAAGTCATGGAAAATCGCATTTCTGAACAAAATCAGTAACATTAAACGAATCTAGAAACGAGTCTCTGGATTTATATAAGCTACTGTAAAATTTTTTTGCTTCGGCCTGGACTAACTCGGGATCTTCAATAGCTATCTTAGCTAATTGCAATTTTGAGATACTTTTGTTTACGAATTTTTTTTCTCTAACGCACAGAAATATTTACTTGGTTTCTCCCCATGCTCAATCCATGTGGCTCTAGCTCTAGTCAAAATTCCCTCCATTTTTTCTTTTCTCAGAATTTCTAGTTGATTTCTGCTATCTTCTAAAACTTCGTACATAATACTATACCTTCCTTCGTCTACTAATTGTTCCAACCCATTTATGTAGTTTTCTAATTCCTTTTCTTTGACATGTTTTTCTCGCTTTTTCTTCGCAGCGTACGGTAGAGTTACTGTTCTTATATTCAAAAGGAGAGTTTAAAAAAATAACTGGTCCGAAATAGTTAATTGTAATTTTTCCAAGGGGATATTTTGTACTTCATCAGGTAGGTAGGGTATTGAAGCATATTGCCGCTTCGTATTCTCAATACTTTCCTTAACTTTTTCACAATAAACAGTATCTTGCAATAGAGAATTATTAAACTTCCAATTTCCTTTTCCATGTACAATTTTTTTGCATTTTAATTTGAGTGTAACTCTCCAATGATCGGTTCTATATCCCGATAAAATATCGACTTCTTCCTCAATATTCAATAGCTCTTCAGAAATTAAGAAAAAATCTAAGCGTGCCTGTTTTAATGGATTTCGTCTTCTCCACGTATATCTTCTAACCCCCGGATTATATGTTCGCCATGGATCGCAAAGATTATATTCATTTTTCAAGTCAATTAATTCTTCTCGCGCCTTGGGATTATTTATATTTAAAACAATCAGTCGTTGGATCCTGGACTAGGTTAAAATCGCCACAAATTACACAAAAAGGGTTATCATAGTCATCGATCTTTTGACGCACTGATTTGAAAAAAAATCTGGATTATCTTCGTTCGGAGCATAGATATTTACCAAGGTGATTCTATAATCTTCTATGGTTATATTTAAAATTAACAAGTTGCTACTATCACACTTCACAAGGCTGCGTACAGTATATTCAAAATTTCTCCTTAATAAAGTAGCTACTCCTCTTGAATTACTCGATACAGAATTGAAATATCCATCACAGCCCCATTCATCCTTAACTTTTTGAAAATCATACTCAGTCAAATGGACATCTTGGAGACAATAAATGGAGTAACATTTCTCCAACAAATAATTAGATACATCTTTAAGTTTCTCAGACCCAGCCAAGCCTTGACAGTTATAGGAAAGCAAGCTTATATCACCCATTGGAAAAGAAGTGACGGGTTAAAATAGGTCCAGTCGAATTAATCAGAGCTGGACTTCTACTAG
>JAVTVY010050341.1:0-22363 GCA_036873755.1 Hanleya hanleyi
CATTGAAAAGAAGTGTCAGTTACGTTTTTAGATGAAAATTGGCCAAAGTTCCTGAATTCGTAAACCTGTTTATTATGGAGGAAATAGGACAAAAACACATTTTTTCACTTTCTGCAAAAACGACAGCTAGAATTTTAAAATCAAAGGATGGAATTCAAGAGAATGAAAGTTGTCATCTATTGATGTAAAAATTATAATGCCGTTCATTGAGAAGAAGTGCCGATTACGTTTTTAGTGGAAAAAGTGACCCAGAGTTCACAAATTCGTAAACAATCAAAGCCTACTGTTCCCGAATTCGACAACGTTCCCGAATTCTGCAATTTCCCAAACTGACATCAGCGGCTGATGGAATTTTCACCAGTACCGATATCTTCTTCATACAGGTCACGTGAACGGTATCCTGCGATACATGGCAATCAAATTATTTGCCTAACTAGGTAAAAGTAGTGGCCAGGTAGTGGAGAGGGGTTGTTTTATTGCCGGATAGAGCCGTACGGCCGATGGGGTCATATGGTCCCGGACTGTACATGTAAATTAAATATTAGAGAAAGCATGGCTGAGTAGGAACGAACGAAGCCATGTAAACTTGGCTAGCATGGAAGATGACGATTTCGGCTTCCATCTGGGTTGATTTGTATTTTCAGCACCATTCCCTCACTAAAAATCAGGTCAGGAAAGACGAAAGGCTAAATGTAAGTGCTCCATAAATAATTATGAACTAATTACAAAAGACAGGAGTGCTTGACATGACTTTGCTGTGCTGGTCAGGATTACGCACAGGATTGTACATCAAGGAGCCGATTTTCCACTGCTTGTCTCGCTAAATGTGATTGGTTATTCACTTAGCTTTCGTCATAATCTTTCCTCCTCTTTGGACAGAGTGACGGGTTAGTTAAAAGGGTGTGAGGTACAACCCAGAGAGTTTTAATCTGCACTTCTGATATAGAGATATTTACACCATCCGTATTGCCTGCCACTGGCTCCCATATTGTATATGGTACTTGTTTCTTCATTATAAAGCAATCGGTTGCACACAGTGTAACTTGGAGAGAGAAGATTGGTCATTATCACAGGGAAAACCCATGTTGTACAGATCGTCCTACATGTAGGTCAGTCGTTAGAGCTTCGGCACATTTAGGCAGGGTGGGTTTGATTCTTGCTGATGACTAATGCGTTCTTTCTCTCTCAAAATTTGGAATAAGAAAATTTATTCGAGTGGCTTGATTACATTTTATCCCCCGCCGTAAAATTTTATCCCTCGCCAGACCCTGGCCGGGGGATATAGAATCGCTGTTTGTATTGGTGTGTGTGCGTGTTTCACGTTTTCCCATTAACACGATAACTTGAAAACTATTCATTCAGTGACAATGGAAATTTTAACTGAAGGTATAAATGGGGAATAGCTTTCTTGCTATTGATTTTGAGGTCACTAGTTCAAAGGTCAAGGTCTGTTGGGCTAGAAAACCTCCAAAAAAGAGAAATCCCTAGTTCTAGTTTATGAATTGGTACCAAACATTGGGTACATAGTGCTGATGGGGCAAAGAAGAAAGTTAATTATGTTAGGTCAAAGGGTCAAGTTCCCTCAAGTCAGAGAACCTGTAAAACATGTAAATTCTCCTGTTCCATGTCCAGAATTGGTTCAAAACTTGATGCCTACCTTTCATATGGGCAGAGAATAACCCTATTTACTTTGAGATGAAAAGGTCACCTATGCTGAAAAATGTGGAAAAAATGAGTAATTATAATCAAATTCCAAGTGTATCTCAAACTCATTGCAAGTAGCGTTAATTGATTGTGATTGATTATTACCTATCGACCAAATTTGGCGAAGGAGTTATTGTTCCTGGCATTCACTTTCCACTGTGATATATATTGAAGAATTATAGCCAGGCTTTCCAAATTAATTCTATATATGGATCTGCCCATCTGGTGATGATCCAGAACTAACTTAAAGATGAGGGACCCTGATCTATTTTTTCAATGTCAAATTCTATTTTTATATTTTCACATTGAGCAATGACCAGTCCATACTCAGTAGTCCACTACCAATAACAGCTGCCACTGTGGTATACCAAAGACCAGTCCAGACTCAGTGGTCCACTACCAATAACATCTGCCACTGTGGCAACACCAGAGACCAGTCCAAACTCAGTAGTCCACTAACAGTAACAGCTGCCACTGTGGTATACCAGAGACCAGTCCATACTCAGTGGTCCACTACCAATAACAGCTGCCACTGTGGCAACACCAGAGACCAGTCCAAACTCAGTAGTCCACTAACAGTAACAGCTGCCACTGTGGTACGCCAGAGACCAGTCCAAACTCTGTGGTCCACTAACAGTAACAGCTGCCACTGTGGTATACCAGAGACCAGTCCATACTCAGTAGTCCACTACCAATAACAGCTGCCACTGTGGTATACCAAAGACCAGTCCAGACTCAGTGGTCCACTACCAATAACATCTGCCACTGTGGCAACACCAGAGACCAGTCCAAACTCAGTAGTCCACTAGCAGTAACAGCTGCCACTGTGGTATACCAGAGACCAGTCCATACTCAGTGGTCCACTACCAATAACAGCTGCCACTGTGGCAACACCAGAGACCAGTCCAAACTCAGTAGTCCACTAACAGTAACAGCTGCCACTGTGGTATACCAGAGACCAGTCCATACTCAGTGGTCCACCACCAATAACAGCTGCCACTGTGGTATACCAGAGATCAGTCCAAACTCAGTAGTCCACTAACAGTAACAGCTGCCACTGTGGTATACCAGAGACCAGTCCATACTCAGTGGTCCACCACCAATAACAGCTGCCACTGTGGTATACCAGAGATCAGTCCAAACTCAGGACTTGGTCCACTGCCAATATTCCATTGATTCCTGAGCAGATGGTTAAACCAGCTGAAAAACAGCACATCAAACTGTAATCTGTTAAAAATCCACATGTAGTCTGTGAGAATCAGTCAGAAATCAACCAGGCCCTAAATCGGTCTAAGATCAGCTGGTAAAGCAGCTCGAAATAAACTCTGATTTTAAGCAGTGATCATGGCCAAACCCAAGGAGAAGGTGGGTCCAGTGAGCATGGCTTTCCAAGAGAAATGCTCCAAAGAAAAGGATAGATTGAGGAACAAGTTAGCCAAACAGCTTCAATTGGACCTACAACGGTGAGCGAAATATGACATTAGTACAAATGACATTAGTAACATTTACATTTCTGTCTCTCTATTATACTGCAGATTAGAAATGTTCAGTGTAAAACTGTTTATATTCAGATATGCGTACATTACACAACATTGGTGGGTTTAGCAAACACAGTACAAGACTCAGAGTTAGATTTTTTTACATTTTTATACGCCCGCCAAAAGGCGGACGTATTATGTGATGGCGGTTTCCGTCCGTGTGTCCGTCTGTCCGTCTGTCCGTCCCCCGTGTCCGGTCTATATCTGAGACAGTTTTCCATCTACAGTTCTAATTTTTGGTGAGTGGATACCCTACGGGGAGACGATGTGTCGCATACCAAAATGAAGGTCAAGGTCAGAGGTCAAAGGTCACTGGCCTAAAAAATAGGAAATCACTGAAGTGTTTGTGTCCGGTCTATATCTGTGAAAGTTTTCTATCCACAGTTGCAATTTTTTGTGAGTGGATACGCTAGGTAGAGACGATGTGTCGCGTACCAAAATTGAGGTCGAGGTCAGGAGTCAAAGGTCACTGTTGCCTAAAATCAGGAAATCATTTATCATTGACAGTTTTCTATCTACAGTTCTAATTTTTGGTGAGTGGATGCCCTAGGGGAGAACGATGTGTTGCATACGAAATGTAGGTCGAGGTCAGAGGTCAAAGGTCAGTGTGACGGAAAAATCACGAAATCATTAAAAATTTCTAATTTTTTATGAGTGGATTCAAAAGGGGGAAACAAGGTGTCGCATACCAAAATATAGGTCAAGGTCGAAGGTCAAAGGTCACTGACCCCAAAATCAGGAAATTATTAAAAATAGTTTTTTTTATGTCAGTAGATGCATGAGGGGGACACGATGTGTCACACACCAAAATGTACGTCAAGGCCGAAGGTCAAGGTCACTGTGACCCCCAAAATCATGAAATTGTTAAAAATCATGATTTTTTTGTGTCCATTGATACACATCCTCGCGAGCCAGTTTATCGATCAATCTGTTAGGATCGATACACTGGCTTGGTTAGTTACCCATATGAGTTCTGGATATAAATAGATCAAGAGGTTTCCTCTAAATCAACCCAATCAGTGAACGCGCTAAGCCAGTTGATTAGGCCAATCCGCTGCTAGGTATGAGATATGACAGGATTGAATTTTGTTGCGGACTCAACTGCTTTGATGTCAAGTTGAAATCAACATCGGAAGTCAAAGCAAAAACCGCAAGCTTGGGATACTGACATGCTTATTCAAAACAAGCGCGGTGGATGAAATGTACAAGATTGTATAATGGAGGCGTCGACTCAAGAACTCATTCGAAAGACCAAAAATGTCAAGGTAAACCCTCTCCAAGGATTTAGAATTTACCTGGACTTGTGAAGATGATTAAGATATTGAGGGAAGACAATGTGTCGTGTACCAAAATGTAGGTCAAGATTAAAGGTCAAGGTCACTGTGACCCAAAAATTTGAGATCCTTAAAAATAACCTTTTTGTGCCAGTAGATACATTAGAGGGACATGATGTGTTACATACCAAAATCTGGGTCAAAGATCAAGGTCACTGTGACCCCAAACTCAAGAAATCATTAAAAGTCACATTTTCATATACCTGTCGAAGACAAGATCATGTAATGCGATGTTGCATTCTGTCCATTCACCCATTAACATTAGTTGTCCATGCGATATCTCTAGTTTCAAGGTATGGATTGATACCAAACTTTGGATATAGCTTACTCGCATCGCAAAGAGAGATCAATTTGTCAAAAGTCAAGTTTAGCTGCCAAGATGTATTAGGTTGGAATATTCAGACTTGTCTCCCCTACATGTATATGGCATTTGTCCTGTGGAGTTGTCTCATGTTTGATACATGTAAGAAATGGCTACATTTACTTAAATTGTTGTGAAATAAAAAACGTACATTTACTAATTTAATGGGGAGAGGGGTCCTTTATGAACTTTATACCTGTTTATTAACTCAAGAACAAAGGTTTACTTCATCACTTTCTTCACATCCTTCTACCTTCATGGAAAATTTTCTCGCCTGAAAGGAATCCATTTGAAAGAAAACTACTATTTTCTTGTGTTTGACTATTGTCGATTTCAGTGTGGGAAATGTGAGCTCTCGACTCTTGTTTCAAGGTCACCTAGTTACCAAGAGTTCAGCCCATTTTAGTTTATCGTTCAATATAAGATGTGATGTAACATTCTCAGAAGCATAAAATCGTAGACCTTTCTCTGGATTGCTAGCTACCAATTCGGATCAAGGCCATTAACAACCTAGAAATTCAGACCAGTGTAATTCCAGATATACGGGCGTATATTGAAGCCCCTTGGGCTCTTGTTAATGTTTAATACAAACATCATTGTTTCGTGAGACGAAAAATTTGACGGAAAGTGGACTAGTTTTTCGTGGAATCCACCATATAGAGATAAGATGCCAGTTAGACACGGTAAATCCTGTAATATCTGTACTGAGTTTCTGTTTCTTGGTGAGTACACCGCATAAAACTAAATTTTTTTCACATCTCCCTCCAAAATTCCACCCACATCATGACATGTTTACAGCTGAAAATAGTGACGTTTTTCGAGCCTCATTTTCGCACTTTCAGTCCAATGCTAAATCTGACCATCAAATGTCCTATATGTCATATGGTTGTTAACAATTATACAACTGACTTGACTGAATTTTTCAGGATGTTAGCAGAAGAGATCCACACAGATCTAGAGTTCCATTTGAAGGGAGGTCACTCCGTTGGGCACAAGCTGATTCTAAAGGCCAGGTGAGTGTTGGTTAGTGACAGGTCTATGGGACAGTTGGTGACAGGTTTTATGTGTTTATTTTCAGAGTACACAGTCTCTGGCATCACCTTTGTGAAGGGACAGTTGTTGACATGTTTATGTGTTTATGTTCAGACAGTCCCTGATATCACCTTTATGAAAGGACAGTTGGTGACCAATCTAATTAAAATTAAATCCTGCCTGCTCCGGGTCCCCATTTGGATATGTCGCTTGCAGGGTCTAACCGGCTTGCAGTAACGTGAGTGTCAACCAATACTGAGAGTGCTTCATACTGCTTTGAAGGGAACATTACAGTAAGTGCTTTCTGGTTGACTCGGCCGAATCACACACCAAGCTGTTGGGGAATCTTCTAATGTTGCCACCCTTCCGCCAGGTTGGTAACATAATGTGGGGTAAAATTATGAACTGGTCCTTGGCGTAAACCTTTGGTTAAAGCAGAGACCATGACCCTATCCCCCCTCCCCAACTGTAAGTAAAGTAGTTAAAATGCAGCTGTGATGTCATAAGACTACTAAATATTCATGAGCTGGTCACTCTGAACACCAAATTCAATTAAAATCAGTAAGATCCTACATAGCGACATATATGATTGAGAAGCATTGATAGGATATTAATTTATTAAGTTTGGTTGGTGACATGTTTGTGTTTATTTTCAGAGCACGCAGTCTCTGGGATCGCCTTTGTGAAGGGACAGTTGATGACAGCACTATTTTTCATATGCCACACCTGGACAAGTCTGTGTTTGATGCCTGTATTCTGTAAGTAAACGCTGATTGCCCTTATATCAGACCCTATTGATTGGGGTATATCGACTGTGCCATGTATTATGACTATGGGTCTGTCATCAACTTTTCTTCATTGACGGATAACCTAACATGTATTAAACAGGTTAGGGTAGCCCCGCTCTCCAAAATGGAGGTTAAAAAGGTACAATTCGCTCAATAAAGCAGTTAACATAACAAATTTAGCAAAATCCTCCTGAAGCGCACGCAGACTTATCCACATCAAATGGTAGTAAGAAAATAAATTGTCATCTATCTAATTTGCATAACAAAAGGCAAAATATTCATATCGCTAATGAAACAACAATGACTGGTTCTTCAAATTAATTTTATGACATGGAGCAATAGATGGACTAAATGTGCCTGAAGTTTTAGAGCTTTGGTTAAGCAGGAATCAGAAGTTGTTCAGAAAAAAACGACCTTTTTCAACTCAATTTTATAGAGTGGGATTTCTCTAACCGGATAAAGTATTGAAGCTATAACTATGGAACTTTGCAGTCAAAATTTAATACTGCGCTGCCCTATTATGGGTTAGGAGGAATTTTACTTCTTAATTTTTGTGTCATTTATATTTGACAGTGAGGTATACACATCTGACTCCGCAGATGTAGCATCTGAGGACCTACAGGTAGCCATGGAAGATAGGGCCATAAAAGGAGTAGATGAGGCCATGGAAGGAGCAAGTGAGGCCACGGAAGGGGCATGTGGGTTCATGAAAGGGGCATGTCAGGCCTTGGAGACAAGTCCATGTAGCAGTAATTTACAGTCCGTCAGCAGTGGAAACGACCCATTTCCGGACCCTCATGATCCTTTTGGCACTTCCGTAGACGGTGTAAGAGATACGAACAAACAATTCCGGGGAGTGAGGTTAATTTCAGACTGTGATAGATACTCGCTAGATTCACTTGAATCAAGGGAGATAAATCAGGTGGAGAAAACAGGTGGTATTCGTGCAGTTCCAGGCATCTCCGAGGACCAAACAGAAAGGGCCAGGGGAGATAATTCACAACATGATGACAATACTGTGAGGGGAGATAATCTAAATGTTGGTGGAGCTAATACTTACATGTATGCTGGCCCCTTTGGTGTAGGTCACATGACATATCAGGGAGCATACAGCCTGGACCTGATTCCTCCCACGCATTTCGGCGCTGGACAGGACTTTCTTGGGGCCGACTCATCCACGCTGTTTGTGCTACCAAATGGCCAGGAGATAAACAACAATGATGCTAACAACAATGGATTTGACGCGAACATACCGGTCATCCAAAACCAAAATGTCCCACAGGTGTGGAACCCACCTGTGGTCAATGTTGAACCTCAAATTGTGGACCTTGTACCACGGGTCCGAAGCATGGATCTAGTACCACAGGTCCAAAGCATGGACCGAGTCCCAGTAGCTCTATTGGCTGATATTCAAACACAGAGTCAGCGTATGGCTAACAGCGCTATGGGCTATAGTCATGACAGTATAGCTAGAGGAAGGCTGCCAGATCTGATCAAGACATCATACTGCACGACACTGCCTCACCAGACTTGCTCAGTGCTGGGCGAGGATTTATTGAGAGTCTTCCTACAGGAGGTCAACTGTGACTGTACGATCTCGGTGGGGGACCAGGACTTCAGCTGTCACAGGTTGTTAATATATACATGTACTCTAGATCAGACTTGAGGTCAATAATGGGGAAATTTGAAAAGTATTGTACACTTGAGGTCAATAATGGTTAAATGTGAAAAGTAGTGTTGACTTGCTGTCAATAGTGGTGAAGTGTGAAAAGTATGGAAGACTTGAGGTCAATAATGGTGAAGTGTGAAAAGTATTGTAGACTTGAGGCCAATAATGGAGAAGTATGAAAACTACTGTAGACTTGAGATCAATAATGGTGAATGGGGATTTCGTTTGACTCGGGACTGCATTTCACCTTGAACATTTCAATCAATTAAATTTTCTACACATATACCAGAATGCTGATTAGAGCATTCTTATACATGTAATTCTAATCCTTGTTTCCCATCTTTCAGATCTATGGACACTCAGATGGTCACAAATTATGCTTGTCAATCAGCCTGACATCAGTAGGTGTTGATTTTTTGTTATGAATGTAATACCAGTTTCTTTGTCACCATTGTATAGGTGTATCCTGGCAGCCAGGTCAAGTTACTTCACAGCGATGCTGGGTGGAGCCTGGGTGGAAACTGATGCTGACAAGATAATATTGGAGGGGTATGTATGCATGCTTTTCAGACATGTCAGAGAGGCACATCCTGTTTCAGGCAGCTTCTCAATTTGGGACATGACTTCACGTGACATAGTCACTCAGTTATTTTGTTCAGAAATATTTAATACTCACATTTTTCAGTTAGTGTGTTAATTTTATATCAATCTTAACCAAGACACTTACAACACAGGGAACAAAGGTAATAATACTGATCAAGAAAAGTACCGAAATAATATAGCAAAGTACGTGACTCGCGTGACAGGCACGAAGACACTAGTCTCACCCATTCATACAAACGCTAAGATTTGTGGCCCATTTAATGACTAAGTCATTAATGGAGTACAGGTAACACTGGAGGGATATATCCAGAACATCAACTGAGATGCTCAAGAAATTTGAAGTGTGTCTCTTTATTTTGGTGTACATGGAATGATGTGACTCGCGTGACACAAAACTTGTGACTCGCGTGACATTAACTCTGATCTGAAAAGAAAACATGCAAACTGCTTTCAATAACGAAAAAAATGTAGCGAAAACCTCCCACATGAATCTAATCTAAGCTTATAACTTTGAAGTCCACTCAGTTCCATCAAGCAGAGTCTCAGAGAAACCATCACTTGAAATAAACAGTGTATGTGTCAGGCACACTCAATGCTGCATCCCTTGCTTTTTGGAGACTGTCATCGGTGAACGAAAGCTGCGCTCTGTTATTCACTAGGTCTGGGTGAGGCATGTCACATAAGATGTCGTCAACTGTTTGCCTCTAACACTCCGTATGAAGAAGAAATGGGTATGTGACTTGTGTGACAAAGATGACGTGACTCGTGTGACACAAAGTTAAGGAAACATACTGCATTAATTCATACCAGCAAATAAAAATTTTGCTGGAATCTTAGACATATACTGCAGCAGACGTCTCTGATACATAGTTAAAAGTTCCAACTTCTGTTGACTAGTGGGTAAGAAATAAAATACCAGCATTTGTGACTCGTGTGACACCAAATAATAAAGAGAATTACAAACATCAGAGACTGAAATCACAATATATATATCTGGTCTGTTCTGTGGCTGCAGCAACACTGCTTCTACTGACCTACATCACACAACAGGAGTCAGCTGTCTGACCTAGAAATCATTGGAAATTTCCACAGTGTTGCGTAGATAGGCACTGATGCCTGGAGCCTGTACTCAGTCACGCCTACTTTCTCGGGGGACGAAAACAAGAGTACTTGGTGCCCAACACCCAAATGCTTTATATATTTTTAAACTTGGAATATTGGTGACTCTAAAAATATAGAATGACAGCCTGGATGATACATTTGAAAAAATGAGCTTGATGTGCACTTAGTGTGGAATGGCTGATATACATACATGTATGCTAGTGATCCAAATGGGATGCCGCATGGCTGACTCCGTGAGCTGCCTTGCCATTCCCTGTGGACTATCATTTTCCTGCGACCTTCGTCTTCCGCAGAAGAAGAAGTGGGCAGCCTTTGAATTATGGTGAGGTTCGACATGTTCAAAGGGGATTAATCCATCCAAAGCCATTATACCTGTAGTAGCAGATATCTGCTGTGGGATAGAGGGCTGTGGGTTACCATCTACTGTTGAAGGCTATACAGTGGCAGTCGCACAGCCTATTGTTCTAGGTACTGGTATCAATCCCTGAATTGACTTGAATTTGACATTGTTCATTAAATCATTTAAATTGACGAGTCAATCTGCTCCTTCAAATTACTGAAGTGGTATTAAGCATGTGTCAGAACTTCATGCACTCGACATGCTCGATGTGAGGACAATCGGACATTCTAGGAATAGGAAGTACATAGGGTAAACATGGTTAATGACAATTCCTGAATTCAAGGCAAAGAATCAAGCTATCTACAACAACATGTCTTGAGAGTTTATGATTCCAGCCTTATCTGATTTCCTTTCATCCGGACTAGAATCTGATATGGTATTTAATATGTCCAGTTCGTGAATCCTATACTAAAGATCTTGGGATTGGCTGGAGGCGGTTGTTTATTTCTTTCGATCTCAAAAGCGAACAAGAAATTAGCAAGAATATTTTGAGGTGGTACAGCGGTGAAGAGAACAAGCCCTGCTGTATATATACTTCACTGTTCATGTTTTTCTTGTATTTCAGAGTGAGCCCGTCAGCTGTAGAACAAGCACTGCTGTATATATACGGGGGTGTGGTTGATGTCATGGACACCTGTAGTATAGATGAGCTTGTCCACCTCTCAGATATGTATGGTTTGGACGGTCTTAAGGACATCGTCAGTTTCAATATTAAGATGGAGAGGTGCCATTTCTTCCATAAGGTACGACACTACTTGCCATATCGCACATATATTAGTGTCACAACTGAGGATTACAACACACCCTACCCTCATCCATTTAAACTTATTTCATATGGGTTTTAGAAAACTCTTTGTGTGATAAAAATCTGATACATGTGAATGGCATCTCAGAATTGAGATTTCCCAGAATCTCTTGTGCCTCTGTTTTCTATTTATTGCCATGTGTGACCTATATCAATGGTGTCCCAGGAACGCTTGTGATATAATGCTTCTGGTGTCTATTTATAGCCATGTGTGACCTATATCACTGGTGTCCCAGAACCCCTTGTGATATCATACCTCTGGTGTCTATTTATAGCCATGTATGACCTATATCAATGGTGTCCCAGAAACCTGTGTGATATCATGTCTCTGTTATCTATTTATAGCCATGTGTGACCTGTATCAGTGGTGTCCCAGAAACCTGTGTGATATGATGCCTCTGTTTTCTATTTATAGCCATGTGTGACCTGTATCAGTGGTGTCTCAGAAAACCCTTGTGATATCATGTCTCTGGTGTCTATTTATAGCCATGTGTGACGTGTCTCAATGGTGTCCGAGAACTCTTGTGATATCATGTCTCTGGTATCTATTTATAGCCATGTGTGACCTGTATCAGTGGTGTCCCAGAAGCCCTTCTGATCACAGCCTCCTATGGGATGGAAGATCTACAGGAGCGATGCCTGAAATGGATCAATAAGAACCTAACCAAAGTCTGGCCCACAAAGACCTTCTCCCTCCTTCCCCAGGAAATGCTGGACCAGTGCTGTCAGTGTGCCATCCTAGATCTGGTATGACCATGGAAGATAACTGTTTTCAGATTCATTTACTAAATAGCCTTGTGTATATGTAGAATGAGAGTTACTCCAGGCCTCCTTGTGAATGTATCATGCCAGAGACAAAGGGACTATACCAACTACTTAATATACCAACTACCATTGTCTCGCGTGCCATCAGCCGTGATGGCAGATAACTCCCACCTAGCTTATCATTGTCTATATTTTTCAATGCTCCTGTCTCAAATATATTTAATATATCCTAAGATATTTTTGTATTAATTCATACATTTTGACCTGACCTAGTTTTAAAGTTCAAATTCTATGATAGCAGGGCTATATATTACCCCCTCGATACGTCAAATGCACTCAAAATATGACAAAAATTTGCGTCCAAAATACTAAATTTACTCCTTTATCTGGAACAGTTACAACATTGTCGAAGTAGGAGTTATCATCTCCTGATTTTAGCTACATAGAAACTCAACGGTTCAAGGACATTTTCCGATACCAAACAAGGATTCTGTTGAGGGCTGTTCCAGAAAAAAGTACATGGGAGGACAGAAGGCACTTTTTTTTTGCCCCCACCACCCATGTAATCAAATATAACTTTAGCCCCACCACCCATATTATTGAATATAATATGTAACCAATCACCACACATAACTCACTTTATCCATCAGGCAACCACCCATGTAATTATGTACCTCTTTTACCCCATGACCCACACGTAAATATATAAAGTGCCTTCTGTCCCCCGCATGTACTTTTTGCTGGAACAGCCCTGACTGAATTGCACTCTTCCATGAGTTTCTCCGATACTTCCCAAATATACGTACTACTTGGCATTTGTAATTTATCAGCCATAAAGCCCCAATGTTGGTTATTTCCCAGTCTGGGAAACTTTTACAAGCTCATTAGGCCTTCAGCACGCTCTGTAGATTTGTTTACATGAACTAGAAATGGCGGACTGTTGTGATAATGCGAAAGAGTGACCGCCGTGATTGTCCAACCTCTACTGGAAAGTCTCAAAACAAGAAGATTGGTATATGTACCTATCTTCCTAACTGAAAGGAGACAGATTTCAGGGGTCGAAATTTACACCCATGTACCTGTCAGGGTGAAAGAGACCAGTAAAAAAATTAACTAGTGTTGAATGTTGATGGGTCTGTAGCTTAGAGACCTTGCTGTAATGAAAGAAAGCAGTAAATAAATGGAGGTAAAAACAATTTCATTAGTTCCTTATGCACATATATTAATATGTATCAGGCAAATCCACCTGAGACATGTGGTCTAAAATGACTCCGATCATATGCATTTCTGAGCATCGAGGGTTTTCAGCAGCTGGGGTCACAGACTCAACACGGTGATATCTAGCTGATGGCTCGCTACACAATACTCAGTTATCATGATTTCTAAGGTATCTAAAGCCCCGGATAGAAATGGTTTTGATGCTGTTTGCACAATATCTCTTGGAGGATAATAACCAATATTTCCAAATTCATACCACATATGCAGTTAGCAATAGACCAGAACCCAATCAAAGATGACCGTCATATATTCTCAAAGTGAAGTATACTTTCCAAATCCACACCGCAGATGCATATGCTAAGGGAGCATCTGGAAATTAGGGCATACAAGGAACTGGCATAAGGCATTCCAAATGTTGTGGCATGATGTGCCGAGTTGGAACTCCTAGGAACTCCCTGGCATCCATTTTCGAACTCACCAAATGAAGGATGGCACAGGGATTGCCATACAATAGCACAGAGGGAATGGCATATGCCATTCCAATTAGAACTCTTATCCATGCTTATCAGAACACTACACTGGGCATAGTGTATCTCATTTGGATAACCGGCATATGCAGTTCCTTTCAAGGAACTCCTGCCCTAATTTCAAAAAGCTACCTTATTGTCCAGGAGAATAATCTGCTTATCAAAGTTGGCTGACCTTGACCTTTTTTTAGCTCGCCGTATACGAAGTAGGCGAGGTATTGGGAGAGAGAGGGGGAAAGTGTCGGTGTTGGTGTTGGTGTCGGTGTCGGTGTTGGTGTCCGGTTAGACTTTTATGTTTAGGCTGGACTTAGAAAGTTTTCTGGGTTAATCTCTTTTGTTTAGGCTGGACTTAGAATAATTTTGACTTCTTATTAGGCATGAGATGCAGTGTACATTGTATATACAGTCATACATACCAAATCACATACAGTATATTCCTTTATAGTATTTACTAATAGTTTGGTGACATTATTTTATTTCAGAAGTACAATATCAAAATAACTGGCGGGGGAATCCCGCAGTACCGAACCCCTGTTAGTTTTTAATTTCGTGTCGCCTTAAATGAAGGACGCCATTTCCTTAAATTTTGTTATCAAATTCTCGTTGACCCTGAAGCTTTTGCACAACCATATCTGTGTCCACACATTTAACTTACTATATTAATTAAAAGTGAGTTTGAATCAGTTTGTGAGCTCAGTCTTTACCCGTGCACATTATTATGGAGCATTACAGTATGATTGGACACAGTTGTCATTGCATTCTTTTATTTACATACAAATGTGAAGGTTTACCGCAGTGCAAGTGTCCCATTGCATGCTGGAAATGATAGATTTAGTCCTACTATTGCACTGTTATTAGCTTTGTTTGTTCACATATCATCACACAAAGTTACACCAAGAACGTGCTCAAAATTGCACACCTATTGTTCCTAACTATACATGAACATGTATTCATCAGATCTATGCAATGGGATGTGTAGGCTTACTTTTGAAAAAAAATGTAATCTTTATTGGTAGTTATATAATATAGTTCCTCCTTCAATCCAACCTCAACATCATTAAATATAGAAATCATATTTCTTAATAAATTAATTATTTTAAATGATGTGCATTGCCAATGATGTGCAACCTCAAATGATGTGCCATCCTGAAGGGCTCGATCTTTTTGCGAAGCTGCATATGTCTCTTATATGTGATACTAACCTATTAGGTAGGAGATGCAGTGTACATTGTACGCACAAGACAAAGCCTACAATAGCCTGTCTGAGCTCAACAATGCATCTAGACGTGACCCTTTTCAGCTGCACAAAAGCCTCAACAATGCGTTCTTACACCAAGTATCGACCTCCTGTTACATATACACAAACACGTCAAATCAACTACAATATATTCCTTTATAGTAATTACTAATAGTTTAATGACATTATTTCATTTCAGAAGTACAATATTAAATATTAACCCCTGGTGGTTTGGAATTTTGTGTCGCCTTTAATGAAGAACACCATTTCCTTCAATTTTGGTATCGAATCCCATTCCTCATGATTTAACCTAAAGCTTTTGCACGAACCATATTTGTCCAGGCATTTCACACCCACATCTCAGACCAAATTTCAATTGTACATGTATTCATAATGACATGTATAAGCTTACTTTTGGAAAAAAAGGTAATCTTTATTTCAAGTTTTATAATATAGTTCATCTTTCAATCCAACTTCAACATCACTGACAAAGAAGTCAAATTTTTATTAGCTCATCTGGGCCGAAGGCCCGATGGGCTTATGTCATGGCCTGATTGTCTGTCGTCCGTCGTCCGTAAACATCTTCTTCTCTGAAACCGCTTGGCCGATTAAGCTGAAACTTGGCATGCATGTTCCCCCCAATGAGTACACCAGAATTTGTTCATGCCGTGTCGATACGATTTTAAATATGGCCGCCATGGCGGCCATCTTGAATTTGCCATTAAAACATTGTTATCGCGATTTCTCAGGAACTACTGCATAGATCTTTCTCAAATTTGGTACACAGGTTCCCCTTGGGGTCTAGTTGTGCAAGATACCTGTTGTGGTCTGATTCACAAATCCAATATGGCCACCAGGCGGCCATCTTGGATTTCCCCATGAAACATTGTTATTGCAATTTCTCAGGAACTACTTTGTGGATCTTCCTCAAATTTGGTACACAGGTTCCCCTTGGGGTCTAGTTGTGCAAGATACCTTTTCTGCTCTGATTCGAACATCCAATATGGCCACCAGGCGGCCATCTTGGATTTTCGAGATGAAACATTGTTATCTCGATTTCTCAGGAAGTACTGCATGGATCTTTCTCAAATTTGGTACAGAGGTTCCCCTTGGGGTCTAGTTGTGCAAGATACAATTTGTGGTCTGATTGAAAAATCCAATATGGCCACCAGGCGGCCATCTTGAATTTGCCAGTGAAATCTTGTCATCATTATTTTTCGTTAACTACTGCATGGATCTTTCTCAAATTTGGTACACAGGTTCCTCTTGGGGGTCTAGTTGTGCAAGATACCTTTTCTGCTCTGATTCGAACATCCAATATGGCCACCAGGCGGCCATCTTGGATTTCCCTATGAAACTTCGTTATCATGATTTATCAGGAAGAACCGCATGGATCTTTCTCAAATTTGATACACAGGTTCCCCTTGGGGTCTAGTTGCGCAAGATACAATTTGCGGTCTGATTGAAAAATCCAATATGACCACCAGGCGGCCATCTTGGATTTCCAGATGAAACATTATCGCGATTTCTCAGGAACTACTGCATGGATCGTTCTCAAATTTGGTACAGAGGTTCCCCTTGGGGTCTAGTTGCGCAAGATACAATTTGTAGTCTGATTGAAAAATCCAATATGGCCACCAGGCGGCCATCTTGGATTTCCAGATGAAACATTGTTATCGTGATTTCTCAGGAACTACTGCATGGATCTTTCTCAAATTTGGTACAGAGGTTGCCCTTGGGGTCTAGCTGTGCAGGATACCATATATGGTCTGATTGAAAAATCCAATATGGCCACCAGGTGGCCATCTTGGATTTCCCATGAAATTTTGTTATCGTAAATTCTTAGGATATTACTGCATGGATGTTGATACACAGGTTCCCCTTGTGGTCCAGTTGTGCAAGATACCTTTTTTTGGTTCATTTCGAAAATCCAATATTGCCGCATCTTGAATTTCCCATGAAACTTTATCATAAAATCTCAGGAAATAACTGCATGGATCATTTTATAGTGTTCAGGGGGGACAACACAAGTTAGAAACTCATCTATTGCGGTTCTTTAGTAAAAATTTCTCGCAGCTACTTTCTCCAGTTACAGACAGATGACCTACAGTGCCGTGGCACTATCTTTTACATCTTCGCAGACAGATGGGGGTATGTCTTGGTTAGGCCATACCTCACCAGAGATTACTTTCATTGAAAAAATGTCCTGTTACATCTCATTGCCATCGTAACAACCCAGTCGCACATATTTCGTACTCGACATGTCTCCCCCTGGTGCATATACCCACAAAATATTGGAATCGTAGGTTAAAAACTGTCCAATGTACTGTCCGGACACGAAGTGGACAGACGGACGAACGACTGCAATAACATAATAAAAATTGGTTCTGGTTATTGCTTATACAGCTTTACTGACAATCACACATTATATTTTGGTATAATTGCCTTTATTCCATAACCTCCAATTACAATCATGAATTTGCAGCTTGACCTCCTGTGAAATCGACTATGTTGCCATTTTGTTCAGGGGAGACAACGCAAGTTAGAAACTCATCTATTGCAGTTCTTCAGTAAAAATTTCTCGCAGCCACTTTCTCCAGTTATAGCCAGATGAGCGCTACAGTGCCGTGGCACTATCTTTGCAATATGTATTGTCATTGCCAGTGTTGTGCAACCTGAAGGGCTCGATCTTTATACGAAGCTGCATGTTATTGACAATACCCAAAAGGCGAGCTGCCGGGTTACACATAACCCTTGTTCAAGGTCACTGTTTATAAGATAAATAACTTTTTCCTGTCAACCATTTATGTTATTGTGTAGTGTATAGATTACCGACAATGTGGTTGGTTCAATCTTGTAAGTGATATGTAATATTTTGTAAGTCGCATAGTCAAACCATACAATAATATGGTGACATCCCATGTAAACGTCAGGCTACATACTGACCATAGACACATATGCTTCGTGCTGTGATCATTATCTGTAAGTTCCTACAACTTAGCCTGCACTTGGACGTCGCAATTATGCCTGGATTGTGCAGACAGTGGATGACATGGTAATGAAAGTTAATGATTTACTGATACATAATTTCACAATTAATATATGACTCTGAACTGAGTCATTCAAACACAAATTAGGCCAAAATCCCAATCTAGGTAAACCAAGATGGTAAATCAGGGGAATACATGTACCATCTAGACGTAACCCTATGAAAACTTTGTGCGAAATGTTCGCCGATATTCTATGCGATTCCATAATAAGCCAATCACAACAATTTCTACCTTTTTTCTCTGACAATTATTGACGTTTAGTTCACCGACATTAATATCTTCGCATGGCATAATCTTTTGATATTTTCTACCCCCTAACAGAGCCAGACTTTTCGGCAAGAGTAAACTCTTCGATCTTTACAGTTTATCAGGCACACTGTCTGAAAACGATGCCATATTTGGATACTGTTTCAGGATAATATTTATATATTATACCACGTGCTACCGTGTGTAACTACTGTAGGCATGATTTTGATATTGTTTCACATAGCTAGCCACCTGATTGGCTAACAAATGTTTTTCAAATTAGCACGGGATTTATATAGGGCTGAAGTCAGATATAATATTCTGTGATATTATACATGTACATGTATCTGAGTTTACTGAGATTGGCCAAAATTCCACCTTATCATACCATCTCCTTTGTGATTGTTGCTGAACTGTGTTCTGAAAGTAATTGTTTCATGCATTGAGATACAGGTAGATAGATGCTCCCTGATCATGCAGTATCATATTCATCAAGGTGATTATTTCCCCACAGAGCCCAGATACAGTGCTAGATGTGATCATGGACTGTGACAAACTGACTACCTCTCTCCCCCGTCTGAAGTGGACCGAGCCAGTCCTGAACCTGGTCACCCGTCTAATGGACTCGGCCATGGAGTACACAAGCCAACAGTTTACTAGGGTTGTGCGCAGTGAACGGTTCATCATGCTGGGCAAGGTAGATTGTATTCTGTTATAACTGTGTTGCACTGCAAACATCTACTATACTGGACTGTATAAACTAGCATGACTAAGGGCAATAATTTATTGTATTGTGTAAAAACAATTAGAAAATTTCCGTTGAAAACAAATGTGATAAACCAGGCCCTTTCATTTTGACGGGTCGATTGTATCTTTTAACCTTAAATCAGCCCCGTATGATGCAAGGTCTTATAAACATATTCTGAGAATACATGGATAAAGTGAGAGTGGGCAGATATTTTGCAATATAAATTCGCGTTGTTGCAAAGTGAGCCCGTTGTCAACTCTTCACTCATTTCTATACACCGGCCCAAAAGGCGGACATTTCCAGGACTCCTTTCGTGTCTGTTCTATATCTGTGATGGAGATGATATGTCACATGCTAAATTTAAGGTAGAGGTCAAGGGTCACTGTGAAATTGCTATTTTCTTTGTCATGTTTGTGACATTAGGGTTAAAATGTGTCCCTCGTCAAAATCTAGGTCAACATTTTATTTGACATTTTGTGTCGCATACCAAAATCGAGGTCAAGGTCAAATGTCAAGGTTTGTTATCCCAAAATCAGAAAATCATAAAGGATTGCAATTATTGTGTCAGTAGATACATATTAAGGGGGAGACAATGTGTCACATACCAAAATTCAGGTCAAAGGTCAGTGTCATTTTGCACTGACTATAGCATAGTCCTGATAGAATATTATCTGTGATGGTCGGCGGCAGTTGAATGAGAATCGGACACAGATCCTCGATTTATTATTGTTGAATACCAATGGAGTAAATTGAGGAAAAACCAATGAAGTGAAGAATTATTTCACCCTCCATGTGCATGCTGAGTGAAAATAAAATTAGGACATCCATAGGATTACAAAGTTTCAGCAGTTATTTCCCCTGATTGCAATCACTTGAGGAGTAGCTGAACATTGACATACTTTCTTTTTCACAAGTAGTACAAAGTTGATAGCAGCTATTCCCCTATGTTTTTGTCCCATGACGCCGAAGGGCTAGAGGGGGACTATAGTATTGGTTTCCATTCATCCGACTTGTTTATGGAAAACTTCTGATAAACCAAACAGATTCTTTTCAAATTTGGTATGTGGGTACCTCGATTCAAAATCTCGCTTGGGATTGTTTTCATGCCGATCTGCCTTTTGTCTGTACCACCTGGGGGCCAAGTTAAAATTTGTTTCTGGACAATATCTTTTAAAAACCTGAATAGACTCTTTCCAAATTTGGTGTGTGGGTACCTATATAGCTAGCCTCAAGGTCTTGCCTGAGATTGTTTTGCATACTGATTTGCCCATACATGCCATAGGTGGGACCCCCTGTGGGTCAAGTTAAAATGTATTTATTGTATTTAGTGGATTATTTCCAAATTTGGTTTGTGGGTTACCTTGTCTCAAAATCGCGTTTGGGGTCAGTTTTCATGCCGGTCTGCTTATAATAGGAGAGTCAAGTTAAACTTTCATTTCCGGACAATAGCTAGTGTAAACCTGAATGGATTCTGGATTTGGTTGCCTCAAGATCTCCCCTCTGGTCTCACTCCGGATTGTTTTTCATGCTGAACGGTTTATCTATAAATGTCGCCAAGTTAAAATTTTCTTTCTGAAAACGTGATTTTCATGCTAAATCCACGTGTAGGTAATTGTGCCACCTGGGGACCAAGCCTGTTTTGATGATGTAATCCAAATTTGGTAATTGTGATTACATTTCCACAGGATTTCACTTGGGATTCTTTGCTTTCCATGCCGGGTACTGAATGTTTACGCTTCTAGTTCTGAATCACCATTTTCAACATCAGAAGACTTAACCGCTCAGGATTTCATATACCTCATTTCACATCATCAACACAGCAGTGTTCATAATTTTAAAACCTGGAAAACTAAATATAAGGAACGTGGTTGATGTATAACTGTTCCGTCTTTTCATTCTGATAGAGTATGGCTTGGAGTATGAGCCTGTTGGATGGTATATTTACATCGGTGATCAAGTCCCTACCTGTGGATCACATCTGTAAGACGTACCTCTCCCTCTACGACCTGAACGCACGCACAGACTGCTCCTGGACCGAGGTATTGCTACTGAAGTAGTTAAATCCATCCTACTTACATCAGTCTGTACCTCCTACAGTCAGATCTCAGGTTCTGATCAATTTTCCCTGGCGTAACGGCACATTCGAGTTGATCTATGATCTGGATTATGATTTTTTATTAAAAGTCTATTTCGTAGAACAGCGATGAATTATGTAATCAGTGTATCTTGTAGACAAGTCACATGGTAGACAGAAAGCAGGAATTAGATGCTAAGCTATACACCCACCCTGCTCTACTTTGTAGATCATCTGATAGTGTAGGTGTTACAGGGTGAATCAATCAGGGGTATCATCTGATAGTGTAGGAGTTACAGGGTGAATCAATCAGGGGTATCATCTGATAGTGTAGGAGTTACAGGGTGAATCAATCAGGGGTATCATCTGATAGTGTAGGAGTTACAGGGTGAATCAATCCGGGGTATCATCTGAGAGTATAGGAGTTACAGGGTGAATCAATCAGGGGTATCATCTGATAGTGTAGGAGTTACAGGGTGAATCAATCAGGGGTATCATCTGATAGTGTAGGAGTTACAGGGTGAATCAATCAGGGGTATCATCTGATAGTGTAGGAGTTACAGGGTGAATCAATCAGGGGTATCATCTGATAGTGTAGGAGTTACAGGGTGAATCAATCAGGGGTATCACCTGATAGTGTAGGTGTTGCAGGGTGAATAAATCAGGGGTATCCTCTGATAGTGTAGGTGTTACAGGGTGAATGAATCGGGGGTATCATCTGATAGTGTAGGTGTTACAGGGTGAATGAATCAGGGGTATCATCTGATAGTTGAGGAAGTTCACTGAGACTGATGGAAGGAGAATTGGGTGATATCTGAGTTTGGAGAAAAATTAGGGAAAGTAGCTAGACAGTCATTTAAATCACATTTATGCATAGTATACTATAGTTTTACACAGATAGTGCCTATTTGATTTCTTGTGTTGATTAAAGAAGGTTGTCATTGCAATAACGTAAGATTGATGAAACTAGTTTGATTATTTTTTTAAGAATTTTATCATCTGAGGAAAAAAGATGGAACTACTGCCCAGGCAGACTTTCTCACAATAGAAATGTTAAAGTGTTATTCTTAACAGAAATTCTCAAAGACACCCAGCCTAATTTTGCTAGTTCATTATTTTGCTCAATTATTCCAGGATTTTCA
>JAVTVY010050342.1:0-23031 GCA_036873755.1 Hanleya hanleyi
AAGCAGGCATTTTGGGGGGTATGTGGGTGTGTGTTTGGGGGTAGAGATGGGCTATTCTCGGTTCGAATGGGTTGTGTGAGGTATCAATGTGAAGCTTGTGTGGGGTAGAGTCAGAATGGCGTGTTTTTAAGTGCAAGTCGCGTCAATCTGCGCATGCGCAGCCTGGCCGTGGTAGAGAAAACAGGCATTTTTGAGGGTATGTGGAAAGGATCCCATCATCAGAATCTGTCCGTGATCTATTTGACCCAGAATCTCTTTCCTCAAGGGAAGGCGTCCAGAGATATTGCCTTGAACTACCAATACTTTGTGTTGTTCTCCAATCTTGGTCCGAATGCGTCGTATGAGGTGTCATATTGTAGCAACGCCCGCCAACGCCAAGCTTAACGCTTCAACGCTCTGGTGAAATAGCTCAGAAGTCCTGATTTTCTAGATATTCCATGGAATTGACACCAATTCATCGAAATGCAGTGACGCCCGTCAACGCCCGTCATTACGCCTTAACGCTCTTACATAACGCCTTGATGCCATGATATAGACCGGAGAGAGAACAACAACAACAACAACAAGGATGACACATGAGAGAACAACAACAACAAGAAGTTTTTTCATATAGTTTATTTTCTCCAATGTCACATCATACCCACGCTGGGGGAGCCGCGTTGGGTATGTTTACAACTCAAAAAGACTCTTGCCCAATCATAGGCCACCATTTGCATGTTTCATATTCGTTCCTGGCCGTTAGATGTATTCTTGTTCCATCTTCGGCCATGTTCGCTCTGAACCGTTTATTCTAATCATCGTCGGACAGGCCTGGATATTCTTCGGGCAGCATGTCCTGAAACAGTTGTTTGCGCATTCTGATCGCATTTTCCAGGGCCCCGGTGGGTGGTAGCCCCATAGCCTCTTCCAAGTGACGCTTGGTCTTCATGATGGACCTGTGCGTGGGGTCGCCTTTCATTTCAAGCGGTAGTAAGGTATACTGTTCATAGATCGCCATGGCTGTTTTCCTGATGCGGGGGCGCATTTGGGTGTACGTCTGTTGTAAATTATCCTCCCGGCGTCCTCTATCGCTGCAGCGTAAGTATTGATAGCTGCTGTCACAATACGATCCCAGAAGGTAGGTTCTGCCTCACTTTCCACGGACGTATGCTGACTATCTGGGGTCAAGCTCTCCGTATCACTAGATAGACTCTCAGCAATCCCTGTTTCGGTATCAGTCGATACACTCTCAGCAGTCTCTGTATCAGCATCCCCCTCAACGGACTCCTCGGAGTCTTCAATCCCATGTATATTTTTCTGGTGTCGCATCATATCGTAACGTCTGGTGAACGTGCGTTCACACTCAGAGCAAGTATAAGTCATGTTGACGGTTGAACGTCGACTGTGCGTGTTTTTGAAAATACGCTCGCTTTTATAGACAGTAACGCCCGTCAACGCTTAGCTTAACGCTTCAACGCCCTGGTGCATTAGCTCAGACGCTCTGATTTCCATGGAATTGACACCAATTCATCGAAATGCAGCGACGCCCGTCAACGCCCGTCGTTACACCTGAGCGCCCGTCTCCACGCCTTAACACACTTTCTTAACTGACATACGCAGCTCTATGTAAGAACCCCCGTGTGGCAGAGCTCTTGGTCTGGTTCACGTGACCGGAACTGACCTTTGACCCGGCGCGCGCGGTGTAAAGGTTTCCACCTTTGCGCGCCGGGTCAAAGGTCAGTTCCGGTCACGTGAACCAGACCAAGAGCTCTGCCACACGGGGGTTCTTACATAGAGCGGCGTATGTCAGTTAAGAAAGTGTGTTAAGGCCGTAGTTTTCTCTACTACGGCCAGGCTGCGCATGCGCAGATTGACGCGACTTGCACTTAAAAACACGCCATTCTGACTCTACCCCACACAAGCTTCACATTGATACCTCACACAACCCATTCGAACCGAGAATAGCCCATCTCTACCCCCAAACACACACCCACATACCCCCAAAATGCCTGCTTTCTATACTACGGCCAGGCTGCGCATGCGCAGACTATTGAACACGAACGAACCATTAGAGTAGTCAAGTGCTCCTCCACGAGAGCTTCAAAATAAGACCTCACTCGACCCCATCGGATCATTAGGGACTCACCTAGACCCCAACACGTCCACCCTGTATGGGCCTATACACCCATAGTCATGTAGTATAGGCCTATGGGCCTACCCAGGCCTCGATGACTTTTTCCAAAAATTTCACCGTTTCGCTCCGCGACACTTCCTATCATGTTCTAAATGACGAGACGTGAAAAACAAATCCAAACAACCCTACCGCAAATGTATAGAAGTACGTTTCCCAGGGGGACAAACATTGATCCTATACCCCAAGTATGGGACTATATGGGTCTATATGGGGCTACATCGTACTTTTTCAAAAATTTCACCGATTCGCTCCGGCACGCTTCCTATCATGTTCTAAATGACGAGACGTGAAAAACAAATCCAAACAACCCTACCGCAAATGTATAGAAGTACGTTTCCCAGGGGGACAAACAATGATCCTATACCCCCAGTATGGGACTATATGGGTCTATATGGGTCTCGGTGACTTTTTTCAAAAATTTCACCGATTCGCTCCGGGACACTTCCTATCATGTTTGTCTTGACGAGACTAAGAAAACGAGACCCACAACCTATACCGCAAATGTCGAGAAGTAGGTTTCCCAGGATGGTCCTATACCCCCATACCCCATATAGGCATTTTCACGTAATTTAGGATAAAGTCCGTGTTCCGTATTTTTTCAGGAAAAATTTTACATGCACCCACCCATGCTTGAAATATACTTCACTTTGATGCCTCATACAACTCCATCGGCCCATTAGGGGCTCCCCTAGCTCCAAAACGTCTAGCAGGACCCATACAAGGTCCAGTTTTCGACACTAGGTGACCACATCCCGACGAAATGGCCAGTTTTCGACACCGGATGTACCGCCATCTTGAACATACGTGCCGCCATCTTGGATATGGCCCATAATGCACCGGGTCAAAATACTCGCTTCTGATTGGCTGAGAGCTCTGTGACGGATTTGAAATACTCGCTTCTGATTGGACGAGAGCTCCGCATTGCGTCTGCACATGCGCAGAATGATATTCCTACCGCACACCCAACCCATCAGATGCCCCTTCACGAATGCTTCACTTTGATACCTCACTCGACCCCATTGGACCAGTAGGGGCTCCCCTAGCTCCAAAACGGCTATTTTCATACCCTATGGCCACCGCGCATGCGCAGAATGCCGATATTTCAACCCCACACCCAGCCCATTAGATGCCCCTTCATGAACGCTTCACATTGATACCTCATATGACCCCATTGGACCATTAGGGGCTCCCCTAGCTCCAAAACGTCTATTTCCATACACTCTGGCCACCGCGCATGCGCAGAATGCCGATACTTCAACCCCACACCCAGCCCATCAGATGCCCCTTCACGAATGCTTCACTTTGATACCTCACTCGATCCCATTGGACCATTAGTGGCTCCCCTAGCTCCAAAACGTTTATGTTCATACCCTTTGGCCACCGCGCATGCACAGAATGCCGATATTTCAATCCCACACCCAGCCCATCAGATGCCGAGACCGAATCACCGCCAAAACCGCATCACCGCGGATGAATACATGGAACTATTTTTGACCTGGAAAAATTGGAACTCTCCTGTGTTGGAGGTAGCTTTTTGGTCAATTTGAAATACTCGCTTCTGATTGGGCGAGAGCTCTGTGACGGATTTGAAATACTCGCTTCTGATTGGACGAGAGCTCCACACATGCTCCACAAATTTGTATAAATGCGACCCAATTTGCCCTTTATATACTACTAATGTGTCCATTTACCCCAATGTTTACACCAAAGATCAGTCCATATATTTACCCCGTATTATGGTGCCACAATGTCGGGGCCGCGGCAACATGAAAAGATACCTCGCCAGCGAGCTGGCTAATTCGGCTGAGCCAACCAAAAATTCTTTGTCATCAATGTTCCCTTCAAAGCACTATGAAGCGTTCTCGGGATTGGTTAACACGCGAGTTACTGCAAGCCTGTTAGATCCTACAAGCGACAGTATCCATATGGGGAGCAGATAGGATTTAATTTTAATTAGATTGGACAAAAAATGGAGAGCTGACACTCCGTGACTTTATAGATTATCATATTGGGGTCATTTTGAGCCTATCTGCATAACCCCCCGAGCAGAGGATCATGGGTAAATCCAAGATGGCAGCCACGTGGGGTCCCAGAAAAGTGATGTTTTTGTCATATTTCTTAAAAATTTCTGCTTTCCCGCAATGAAAAGTGAGCAAAAACTATTTTATTTCGCATTACATTAATATTTACTAATTTATCATGTAGTTTTTGCGGAGAAATTACAAAAATAAAAATTTCGGAAAATCTGACCGAAAAAATCGACCAAAAAATGTCGTTTTTGAAAATGACGTCATCAAAGCGGCCATCTTGGATTTTTTTACATTTTCCGGTAGAGCTTTACCAAAGGGTATAGTGTGATAAGTTTCAGCCGCCTAGCTCAAGGGGCAAGAAAAATAGTTAGGGTGAGGCAGCCTGGACAGGTCCCAAAAAGCCCAGGCCAGATAGGGTTAATGCAAAATATTGTATGGGACATTATGTTGTATATAGGAAGGGTGGTTTTTGAGGGGATGGGGGTGCCTGATATGATACACTTATGTGTCTATTGTGTGACAATCCATAGGTTGTTTGGGGCAAGGACGTATTCATTATATTTAGCATTTAATTGCGTTCATTTATTCATTTTATACGCCGCCAAAAGGCGGTCGTATTATGTGATGGCGGTTTCCGTCCGTGTGTCCGTCTGTCCGTCCGTCGTGTCCGGTCTATATCTGGAACAGTTTTCTATCTACAGTTCCAACTTTTGGTGAGTGGATACCCTATGGGGAGACGATGTGTCGCGTACCAAAATGAAGGTCGAGGTCAGAGGTCAAAGGTCACTGGCCTAAAAACAAAAAATGTTCGTGTCCGGTCTATATCTGTGAACGTTTTCTATCCACAGTTGCAATTTTTTGTGAGTGGATATGCTAGGTGAAGACGATGTGTCGCGTACCGAAAGTGAGGTCGAGGTCAGAGGTCAAAGGTGACTGTTGCCTAAAATCAGGAAATCATTGATCTTTGACAGTTTTCTATCTACAGTTTTAATTTTTGGTGAGTGGATGCCCTAGGGGAGAGCGATGTGTTGCATACCAAATGTAGGTCGAGGTCAGAGGTCAAAGGTCAATGTGACCGAAAAATCAGGAAATCATTAAAAATTTCTATTTTTTGTGAGTGGACTTAATAGGGGGAAATGAAGTTTCGCATACCAAAAAATAGGTCAAGGTCAAAGGTCACGGTGACTCCAAAAGCAGGAAATTATTAAAAATAACTTTTTTTTTGTGTCAGTAGATACATTAGGGGGACACGATGTGTCACCTACTAAACTGTAGGTCAAGGTCAAAGGTTAAGGTCAAGGTCATCCAAAATTGTGAAATTGTTAAAAGTCATGATTTTTTGAGTCCATTGTGAAATAACGGGGAGTCCTTTTGTCATGTACCAAAATTTAGATCCAGGTCAATATTCAAGGTCACTGTGACCCCAGAATCAAGGTCAAAGGTCAGTGTGACCTAAAAATCAGGAAATCATTAAAAATTACTAATGTTTTGAGTGGATTCAATAGGGGGAAATGTAGTGTCGCATACCAAAAATTAGGTCAAGGTCAAAGATCACTGTGACCCCAAAATCAGGAAATTATTAAAAATAACTCTTTTTTTTGTCGTTAGGGGGATATGATGTGTCACGTACCAACACGTAGGTCAAGACCGAACGTCTGTGACCCCCAAAATCATGAAATTCATAAAAATCATGATTTTTTTGTGTCCATTGATACATTGAGGGAAGACGATCTGGCGTGTACACAAATTTAGGTCAAGGTCAAAGGTCAAGGTCACTGTGACCCCCAAAATCTGGAAATCATGAAAAATATTTTTTTTCTGTCAGTAGATACATTAGAAGGACATGATGTGTTTCATATCAAAATGTGGGTCAAGGTCAAGTTCACTGTGACTCCAAAATCAAGAAATCATTAAAAAATCATTTTCATATGCCTGTCAAAGATGAGGTCGCGTAATGCGATGTTGCGTTCTGTCTATTCAATATTAACATTTGATGTCCATGTGATATCTCGTTTCAAGGTATGAATTGGTACCAAACTGTGAGTATACCTTACTCGCATGGCAAAGAGGATCCATTTTTCTTGAGATCAATTTTTCAAAGGTCAGGGTCACAGTCCCCCAATTACAAGCGTCTAGTCCGTCATTCATAATCCAGCCGTCGTCCATTAGAGAATATCCGCGTCCATAATCCAAATACCTATTCCATTTTCCATATAACAGTATTAGCACCAAATTCAAAAAGACAATCATAGTATACAAAAACATCGGCTTGTTTCCTGTAAGAGAGAAGCGGTCAACAGTTTTCAATGATGCTGGCAAGACATCATGATGTTCCAACTGAATCAAGTTTAGCTGACTATTATATGTGTTAGGTTGGAATATTCAGAGTTCTCTCCCATACACGTATATGGCATTTGTCCTGTGGAGTTGTCTCTCATGTTTGAAACAGCTACATCTAGTTACACTGTTGTGAAATAAAAACCATACATTTACTAATTTAACGAGAAGAGGGGTCCTTTATGAACTTCATACCTGTTTATTAACTCAAGAACAAATGTTTACTTCATCACTTTATTCTTCCTTCTTGAAAAATTCTCTCGCCTGAAAGGAATCCGTTTGCAGGAAAACTACTATTTTCTTGTGTTTGACTATTGTCGATTTCCGTGTGGGATATCTGAGCTCTCCGCTCTTGCTTCAAGGCCAACTAGTTACCAAGACTAAAGCTCATGTTTTAGTTTATCATTTCAATCTAAAATGTGATATATGTTACATTCTCAGAAGCACAAAATTGTAGACCTTTCTCTGGATTGCTAGCTACCAATTAGAATCAAGGCTATTAAACAACCTTGAAATTTGGACCAATGTAATTCCAGATATACGGGCGTATATTGAAGCCCCTTGGGCTCTTGTTCATGTAGTTCTCATAAATAATATCTTGCGTGGCATGTTTTTGGAATAATTGTGCATAATGTCGTATGGGAAATATTAGAGGGTAATATTTTTAGTTTATAAGTTCATTTCATTGATTTTCAGTGACCAATCTTGTTTTGTGTCTTCCCAGGACTTCCATCAATGGTAGAGAAATTATCAAGTCTGATATCGACTCAGAGGACGCCAGGAAAATGACGAATGAACTGCTGCAAGGGATGTATTCGGAGGATCATGGCTGGTGAAATATCCGAAATTACTAGTGAGTATAACAACTTCATATCATTAGTTTGCTAATAAATTTCCGAGCCTGAGGTTTGCTCTCACACTCACATCTCTCTCCTTTCGCTCACAAGAGAGTGAAAACTATCTCTCCTAATAAATAACAGCTTACACTGTATTATATCGCAATCACACCCATTATTGCACAACCCACTCTCATACGAGGGGGTTATTTATATGATTTCTGCTTCTTTCGAGGCTCAAGGTGTGCACTTGTATAATGTTTCATGTCTATATACTATATGTATACTTGGAATTTCTATTCGGATTGTCCTTGCTTGTCCATTATATATTTCATATAGCGTCGCTTAAACCAGACTTTTGGCAAGCATTTTAGATTCCCATTTTAAAATGCGCATAATATGCGAATCACTACAATAAACCAGGGAGAATTGGACTATCTCCCTTGAACTACTGTTGCTGTTTTATTATGTTTAACTATACTGTACTATATCAGTCAGTGTTCGCGGTTGTTTATGTTTCATGTATTTTACTTTCACAGAGACAGTGCAGAAGTTTTTTAACGACAAGAAGGTGGCCGAAATTCACTATTACATGAGGGAGAAATTAAACAATGCGGCGAAGAACCTAAAAAGAAAACAAGCATACTCAAATTTGACGTTGTAATATAGTTCGAAGTATATACCGGTTTAAATAAATGTTATTATTGTACATCATTTCTTTTTGTTATGTTCCTTGTGTGGAGTTTCAGAACCCAATGCTTTTACACTGAAAGCATAAATTGTGCCTTCGTTTGTCGACAAACACACCAACAGCGGTGCAGGGTTGCAACTATTATATTCAAAATGATCATAATTACAGCGGAAGGATCAGGCCATATAATTCCCGAGGAATCTGTTTTCCCTCAGTCTCCATCAAAGTATGATGCTGCATTTGGGTTCAACTGTTGTTAACATGTTAAATTTCTACAGGTATGCAAAGTAATCATCTTCCTAGTATAATCCGTGGCGTGTCCTCCTCCTCCTCCTCCTCCTACTCCGCTTTACTCACTGCACAGCGGTCGCATAGGTGTGGCACGGGATAGGGTGGGGCGAGAGATGGAATTTACAAAGACCTGGGGATTTCGTTACCTGAGATTTCATGGGCCAGGCTTGCACCCTACAGTAGAATGGGTCGACTGCGCATGCGCGATGAGTAGTATAGAAAGGGCACGCGATCTCCCTATCCCTATAAACTAACCCATGGGGGTGAATGAACCCATGGGGGTGAATGAGCACCCGTTATACTAATCCGTGACGTGTCCTCCTCCTCCTCTGCTTTACTCATTATACTATTAAAGAAGTCAGCCAGTGAGGCAAGAGACATGTGGATTTCACGTTTCACTTCTTAATCCGTGGCGTATGAGGGTCGGCTCATGTGGGGTTCACTTCTTAATCCGTGGCGTATGAGGGTCAGCTCAGATCCTCTGGGGTGGGGACAAGCTCCTGAGGGCAGTGGGTGGGTTCAATGGCGTATGCAGGTCGGCTCATGTGGATTTCACTTCTTAATCCGTGGCGTATGAGGGTCGGCTCAAATCTCCTGGGTTGGGGACATCCCCCTGAGGGCAGTGGGTGGGTTCAATGAAAGCTCGTTACTATAACTCTCAATGTAATCGTATCCAGCCAAGTTCCCGATACCGGAACGAAACATAATGAACACTTCTCAATGGTTAACACACCAACCTTAACAGGGCTTGAAACGGTGGTTATCTTGGTAAACCACGGTGGTTACCATGGTTCAGATTTTTCAATTTCTTGCCCTGCTTAATTTACCATGGTAATTGTTAATTACCATGGTACAAACCATGGTATAAACCATGGTAAACCATGGTATAAAACCATAGTATGAAACCATGGTATGAAAACCATGGTATAAACCATGGTAAACCATGGTATACAAGTAGTAGTGTCTACCATTTACAGGTCACATTTTGACGAGTGCGCAGGTGTTTCTGCGCAGATTTGTGGCGGAAGTGTGGCGGGGTTTCCCAGTGGGGGATTCCCCAGTGGGGGTTTCCCAATGACGATCACGTGATCAAGGCATGTCTAGACTTGTTCTGGGTTGTACAGTTCTGCCATGCGGAGGATGGGTACTAGTATTTCGCGGACGTCCTAGTAATAAACATAATCTATAGGTGTTGTGGCGGCTGGTGGTGGTGGGTGGTGGGTTTAAGATGGCGGCTTGTGGTGGTGGGTGGTGGGTTTAAGATGGCGGCTTGCGGTGGTGGGTGGTGGGTTTAAGATGGCGGCTTGTGGTGGTGGGTGGTGGGTTTAAGATGGCGGCTTGTGGTGGTGGGTGGTGGGTTTATGATGGCGGCTTGTGGGTTTAAGATGGCGGCTTGTGGTGGTGGGTGGTGGATTTAAGATGGCGGCTTGTGGTGGTGGGTGGTGGGTTTAAGATGGCGGCTTGTGGTGGTGGGTGGTGGGTTTAAGATGGCGGCTTGTGGTGGTGGGTGGTGGGTTTAATATGGCGGCTTGTGGTGGTGGGTGGTGGGTTTAAGATGGCGGCGGATTGTGGTGGTGGGTGGTGGGTTTAAGATGGCGGATTGTAGAAAAACGTATAAAAGGAGGCGATTTTTAGGGGTGGGGTGTATTCATTGCACTACCCTGCGGAGCACTCTGACCCCAGCCTGCCTGCCTCTAGCCTGCCTGACCTCTAGCCTGCCAGCCTGCTTGCCTACCCGCTTGTATTAGACGAAAGCATGAGACGTGGAGAAGATTTTCCCTGGGACCCAGCAGTACCTCCGGTTGAAGTCTTGCCTGAAGACGAGGGTGTGAGGGAGACCCGCACTCTTACACCGGACTGCACCCTATTGTTGTATCCCAAACGTGTGGAGCTCATCGATGACGACAGTAGGTGTTGGTGTACGTCTGAACCAGCGCGTGTCTCTTTATCGCCGGAAGGCTGGACTACCTTGAAACGGGTGTTATTGGGTGACCTCGACGGTGATAGCATTCACCTGTGTGACGACGTCTACATTTTCCGCGATCCCTATTTTGCTCGACTCCTCTGTCTCAAGCAAGGTGGTTTTACTCTGGACCCTGATCTATGGACAGCCTTGGAAAAAGTAATCCCCATGGTCGATGAAGTACTATCTCTATAGGAGCCACATAACCCATCAGAATACTGCGTATCACGGACTACACCCGTATAGCTAGGCGCGCATGTGTGACCTGGTCTATAAAACACGTCCCTCGGCATCCCACACCTTCATTTCTACGGTTGCAGAGCCATGACGGAGATCCAGTCCTATGCGACTCGCATTTTACAGCATGCCACCGTGGTGAATTCATTCACGGGTTACCGAGCGGTGGTCCGGTCCATGTTTGCAGATGGCGACGACAACGAAGGGCGACGCCAGATTCTGAACGAGTTCACAGAAGCGGTCCTCGAGCGAGTGCACTCGATGGAGAGGTGTGCCATCACTCACCACTACTGGACTATGACAGCCATCCTTGATGCTCGGGCTATGGACCACGAGCGCTCACGCCGGATCCAGCGACGGCTGGTTGGCCTGACAATAGTCTGTGCCCTATTGACCCTGGCGCTGTGGCATTGACAGTGGGACTATAAATACGAGGGTCAGACAGAGTGTGTGTCATTCACCGATCGACATTGGAGCAAGCATGTCACCCGACCTACGAGCCATCCTGCCCCTTACACCCCAGGTGGGGTTACACGTCTATGAAGATAAAGTCACCCTCGTGGAAGACCGTGGAGATATTTGCTGGTCGCCCGCTGAGACCGTATCGAATACGGTGACGATACCTCGTGACGGCTGGACCAAATTTAAACGGGTGTTCAGCGGCGAGCTCGACGGAAACCTCATCCACATAGACAATGCCATCTACGTATACCGTGGACCCTTCTTTGCCCGTGTGGGCCGCCACCAAGACCCTACGCGAGGCTTCACCCTAGACCCCCATCTGTGGACAGCCTTGGAGAAAGTGGTGCCTATTGTGGACCAGCTCTTTACACCGGACGAACGGTCATCAGACCAGTTGGGGTGGGCTCGTGCTATTGAGGACGCGCTGGCTGAACCCAATGAGCAACTGTCTAGTCATGAACCAGACGACGAGGCTATAGACTATCCGGCTGAACTGAGTCAACCAACACAACGGTGGTAGAAACTTGTTATAAATAAACCATACTCTCCGGGTCCATCATCATTGTGTCACCATGAAGCGCTGGGAGAAGGTGTTGGATAACTTATACTACAGTCCCGACAGTCCGGCTGCGTATAGTGCCTTGTCGGCTCTCTATCGAGCGGCCAAACCCCAGGGGATACAACGTGCCCAAGTTCGAGATTGGTTAAGAAAACAAGACACCTATACCTTACATTGAGCTGTCCGTCGCCATTTTCTACGAAACCGGGTCATCGTGGGAGGAATAGATGCCCAGTGGCAAGCGGATTTGGTCGATATGAGCGCCTTTGCCAAACACAATGATGGGAATCGGTATATCTTGACGTGCATCGATATCCTATCTAAGTATGCGTGGGTGATACCCATCCGGACGAAAACGGGGGCGAATCTCATAGCGGCGTTCAAAGACATCTTCAAGACCGGGCACAAACCTTTGTATTTGCAAACCGACGAAGGCACGGAATTCCTCAACAGACCGTTCCAAGCCTTTCTCAAGAAACAGAAGGTCTTCTTCTTCCATACGTACAACGAGACCAAGGCTTCCGTGGTGGAAAGGTTCAACAGGACATTCAAAGGTCGTATGTATAAATATTTCACCTATAAGAATACAAGGCGGTACATCGATGTTCTCCCGAAATTGGTGAGGGGTTACAGAAAGGTGGATTTCTCGGGGCTATCTTAGCACCGTTGGCCGCTTCCGTGTTGGGTCCAGTATTGGGTGGACTCTTCGGCCGACAATGAACCACACGAAAAAAATGGTCCTCGTCGAACCTCGGCTCCTTCAAAACCTCCAATCGCCCTACCCTGTCCCACCTACGGTGAAGACGATACACACCCTCGATGGAGAGATGCAACAGATCTTACAGAGACCAGGGTTAAGCCATAGTGAGAAAGTACAACGGTACAATGAGACGCTTCAGCGGTACATGACGTTCATGGACCAATACAAAACCCTCTCTGCTCCACCACCACCACCATCACGTGACAGACCGCCGACCTCAGCACCGTTCCAACAGCCGGGTGGGGTACCTTCCACAGCTCCAAAGTGGGTGGGAGACGAAGTGCTGAAGAGTGTACCTGCCTCGTTCAAGAAACAAGCTGGCCTGGTATTACAACGGATGAAACAGAATCCTAACATGACTTGGAATGATAAAGGCGAACTCCTGGTACAGAATCAGGTGGTCCCCGGTACCCACATGACGGATTTAGTGAATGACCTGATGCGTCAACGCAGGACGCACACGAATCCTCGAGGATGGGAGGTCTTCGCTCAAGGCTTGAAAGACATGCATGTACCACAGGAATTGGTGGGGAACCCTCAGCGCTGGGCCTTTATGCAGAATGTGAGTACACCACCAGAACCTTGGGAACCGGAGTCACCTCCCAAATCACCACCACGGCGGGCACCTACGTTTTCACCCCTTTTACCACGCCACCCCCTGCAACCACCAAGAGCTAAGTCACCGCGACCATCACGACGATTAGCGCCCAATAGCTGGGAGAAGTATTAAAACCAACAGCAGCAGCAGGACAGCTCAGTCATCATGTTTTACCTCACCCTACCCAGTAACAGCTCGGCTGATGTGTTTCCTGACAACACCTTGACCAAGTACGTGACCCAGTTACCGCAACCGTTGCATTTACCTGGACGCTGGGAATGTGGACTCGTGGATATCCAATACCCTTACTCGTGGTACAACGTGTGAGCCAATGAAGTATGGTACGAGGTGACCTACGAAGAAACTCGACTCAAACTACCCGAAGGTCAATACGATACCCCCAAGGAGTTCATGGGTGGGCTGAGAAGTCTGATGCGGCCTGGTGGTGGTGGATGGTGGGTTTAAGATGGCGGCATGGTGGTGGTGGATGGTGGGTTTAAGATGGCGGCCTGGTGGTGGTGGGTGGTGGGTTTAAGATGGCGGCGAGGTGGTGGTGGGTGGTGGGTTTAAGATGGCGGATTGTAGAAAAACGTATAAAAGCAGGCGATTTTTAGGGGTGAGGTGTATTCATTGCACTACCCTGCGGAGCACTCTGACTGATGGTGGTGGTGGGTGGTGGGTTTAAGATGGCGGCCTGGTGGTGGTGGGTGGTGGGTTTAAGATGGCGGCCTGGTGGTGGTGGGTTTAAGATGGTGGCCTGGTGGTGGTGGGTGGTGGGTTTAAGATGGCGGCCTGGTGGTGGTGGGTGGTGGGTTTAAGATGGCGGCCTGGTGGTGGTGGATGGTGGGTTTAAGATGGCGGCCTGGTGGTGGTGGATGGTGGGTTTAAGATGGCGGCCTGGTGGTGGTGGATGGTGGGTTTAAGATGGCGGCCTGGTGGTGGTGGATGGTGGGTTTAAGATGGCGGCCTGGTGGGGTGGGTGGTGGGTGGATGGTGGGTTTAAGATGGCGGCCTGGGGGTGGGTGGTGGGTTTAAGATGGCGGCCTGGTGGTGGTGGATGGTGGGTTTAAGATGGCGGCAGTGGGGTGGGGGGTGGTGGGTTTAAGATGGGGGCTGTGGTGGTGGTGGGTGGTGGGTTTAAGATGGCGGCTGTGGTGGTGGTGGGTGGTGGTGGGTTTAAGATGGCGGCTGTGGGGTGGTGGGTGGTGGTGGGTTTAAGATGGCGACTGTGGGGTGGTGGATGGTGGTGGGTTTAAGATGGCGGCTGTGGGGTGGTGGGTGGTGTTGGGTTTAAGATGGCGGATTGTAGAAAAACGTATAAAAGCAGGCGATTTTTAGGGGTGGAGTGGACGCGGATATTCTCTAATGGACGACGGCTGGATTATGAATGACGGACTAGACGCTTGTAATTCATTGCACTACCCTGCGGAGCACTCTGACTGACCTGACCTGACCAGCCTGCCTGCCTGCCCGCCTGCCTGCCTGCTTCACCTCTAGCCAGCCAGCCAGCCTGCTTGCCTGCTTGTATGAGCTGTGGAGAACCTTTTACTTTTTTTCATTTTACCAGTGCAAATTCACCAGACTATTACATCGTTTTTCACCAGCCTGAGCCCACAGTCATCACAGCAAGTGAAGCTTCAAAAGTACCGTGTTCGCCTCATTGATGAGATGCAGCTGACCAGTATCACTCAGTAACACCAATCAACACCGTACACGTATGTAATATAACTTATTTTTTAATAATATCTATGCTAGGAAATTACCTCCCCCTCCCCCCTTCTCGAAATTTTTCAGCTTAGGTCTTCAGGAGAACAGTGAAAAAAGACATCACAGTTATTTCCCTATATTATGGAAACTTGTAGCGGCCAAGTTTAGTATCTATAGGTAGGCATTTATATATTGGCAGAATTTTCTCGTGTAACTGAACCATCCTTCACATGAATCAGCTGTTTTTATGTCAACAAAACAGCTCTATTTTTAGTTTCATTCGCGCGATTGCATGGACGTCCACTGTCGGTTTTGGACCATTTATCAATGCAAATTTCACGTATTTTTCTCAAACAGCTCATGACATATAAAGCTCCAATAATTCTCCACATATGCAGTCAGTCCTCCAGGATATTTTTCCAGCAACTTGACAAGGAGCACGGAATGGGACACCGTACATTTGTTCTACGTTACACATTCCCGCTACATCATGAAATATCCGTACACCATCACTATATATGCCTACGATCTTACTATTTATAGAGTTTGTCGCTCAAAATCACTCATTGACTTTAACAACAAGAATTACACCATGCCTCGCGCATGGCTCAGCTGAGATTACAGCGTAGTACTACCAGCACCAACAACGAACTGGCAGACGACATGATCCAACAATTGACTAAACAGACAAGATCTCTCCTACCCGTACGTTTCAGTTTATCTCAAAGTGTTCACAATACATTCTAGAATAATATGATGCACGAATTTAAGAGTTTTGTGTGACAAAATGGCGCATAGTATGGCAATTGGTACAATTCCCCGGATAATCGCACATTTCCAATCATAGCGCCATCTGAACCTTATTACGCAAGGGAGACAACTCGGTCTAGGCCAATCCTCTCATTCGCGCATTTCCATAAATTTTGCCTTAAGTAGGGGTGGTCATTTTTTGTGGGTTTTACTATGGGCTGTGAGATTGTAGAATACGCTGGGGAAAAGCTATGAAATTTGTTTTTAAGTACCGGGTAGGTCTGTATATAACCCCATAGGTCTACTGGCTCAGTGCATAGGTGCATATTGGGTGGACATGTTGAGGTCTAGGTGAGCCCCTAGTGAACCCATGATGTCGGTTGAGGTCTTATTTTGAAGCTCTCGTGGAGTAGCATCCCACTGGACTAATGGTCCGTCCGTGTTCAATGGTCTGCGCATGCGCAGTCTGGCCGTAGTAGAGAAAGCAGGCATTTTGGGTGTTATGTGGGTGTATGTTTGGGATAGACAGGGACCGCTATGGGTTCGAATGGGGCGTGGAAGGTGTCATGTTGTAGCTCTCGAGGAAATAAATAAATAAATAAATAAAAAATTAAAAAAATCAAAAAAAAATCGGCGAGTAGTAGACAAAGGGAAAATTGAGAAGTACTGACCATGCCCCAGAATACTTCAAGGTGATATGCATAGGCCTATGTAAGATGTAATCTACTTCACATTTTAGTAGTATAAAAAGCGCAAGTCCTATTGACCTTGCCCCTCCAAAGAAAATCGTGACCGATTCATTGTCAAAATCGGCTCTATTTTACAGGAGTATATACGATCAGGATGAGGCGACGTGACCGATCGAGATCTCCCTTGGCGCGTGAGAATGTGAGAGGCGAACACGACTTTCCTGAGGATCCAGCTGTGCCTCCCGCTGACGCCTTGCCCGAAGACCACCCTGTGAGTGACATCTATCGGCGCCATTGGAGCACCATCCGACGATGTTTCCACCGTCATCGCCCTATTCAAGACTTGTATAATTTCCGGCTACAGGACCTCACGTATCTTCCTAACTATGCCGAGAACATTTTCAGAGACCAAGTGACAGCATTCAAAGTGAATATGACATTCGGCTATATTCTACGGCACAAAGAGACGGACCAGGTACGGTATTTTTACCCGAGCAATAATACCTATGTGTTTGACAAACCATTCACCATCATCAATCGTGCGTCACTGGAGCCCCTCATCGACCAACTGACTACGTTGGACCCATTGGAATGGGCCCGGTTGCAACGCTCCAATACCAAGTGGACTGTGGAAATGGTCACCAACGTGACATTTTTCGTGACCAAAATGAGAGATCATCCGATCGGTGCCCCTGTACTACTACCCCCTTGGCTACTCAATCGAAAAGGACTGTATGCATTAACCGGAGGTGCACATGGCCCCTACAAAGACCAGGAATGTCTGTTCCGGTGTTTGGCCATTCATTTGAACGAATGTCATCCCCGGAATTGTGATAGTAGGGCCAATATCTATTGGAGACATTATTTAGAGGAACAAGACCTAGATCCGCGCCAGTTCCGGGGAGTCTCATTCAAGAATTTGGATGTCGTGGAGTCCCTGTTCAACGTCAATATCTTTGTGTACCGTTTACTACGGGAAGAGAAGGAGGATGAGGAGGCGGATCATGACACATTTGTGGCTATATCTTTGATGACGGCGGGGTGAATCATTTTTCCCTGATCTATGATATGAGTCTGTACGCGCAATCCTACAGTTGTGCCCAATGCCATCGGGTGTTCAAACACTCTGGGCTTTTACATCGACACGAGAAGATTTGTGATCACACTGTCAAACGGAAATTTCCTGGCGGCGTGTACCATAACACGCCCACCATCTTCGAGGAACTGGCCGATGAAGGTCTCATCATACCAGAAGAGCATCGTTATTTCCCCTACCGGGCATGTTACGATTTCGAGGCGATGTTGGAACCGATGGATGCGGCCTCGGCGAAAACACAGTGGACACAGCGCCATATTCCCCTGAGTGTGAGTATTTCCAGCAACGTACCTGGCTATGACGCTGCACCGGTCTGTTTCGTGTCCACCGGCGACGCCCATGACTTGATTACCCGGATGATGGAGTACTTAGAGGAAGTCAGTGCGGCCAGTACAGAACTATTGATGTCCCAGTTCCAGGACGTACTGGACCAACTCGACGACCGGATTCCTACACTGGGTGTATCGTTCAGTGACGATGAAGAGTCCGAGATGGAGCATAGTGGGCAAATATTTGACAGAGAGGAAATGGAGCACAGTGGGAAAATATTTGACAGACAGGAAATGGAACACAGTGGGCTGCAACTGCAGGATGTGCCTTTACCTAAACCGTATGCGGAGAAATTGAAAATCCGCTTCCTGCAATACTTAAGCCAGTTACCAGTGCTCGGATTCAACTCGGGGCGATACGATCTGAACATGGTGAAGGAATTTCTCTACCCTTACTTGGCCCAGTCCGATACCATCAAGTCCGTCATCAAAAAGATCAACAACCACATGGCCCTCACTACCACATCACTCCATTTCCTGGATGTACGGAACTACTTAGCACCTAATTATAGCTACGATCAGTGGGTGAAGGCCTATGACTGTGCACAAACCAAAGGGAGGTTCCCTTACACCTACATATCGACGCTCGACCGCTTGGAGGAAACACAGTTGCCACCCCGGGATGCGTTCTATGACGATCTCAAGCAAGTGGAATGTCCGGAAGACACGTACCGGGAACTACAGCAGGTATGGAACGACCAACACATGCAGACCTTGCGAGATTTCCTGGTGTGGTATAACAACTTAGATGTGGTCCCTTTCCTCGAAGCGGCCGAGAAAATGGTTCAACTCTTTCGGCATCAAATGCACGTCGACATCTTCAAGGAGTGTTTGAGTTTACCGGGTCTCGCGCTTCGCCATCTCTTCCAAGAGTGTCCTACCTACTTCTCGCTGATACAACAAAAAGATGAGGACATGTATGATTGTTTAAAACAGAACATCGTCGGCGGACCGAGTCTTATTTTTCACCGCTACCATGAGAAGGATGTCACGACTCTTCCCGGTGGGAAACCCTGTGCCAAAATCATTGGATTTGACGCCAATGCCCTGTACCTGTGGTCTCTCGCCCAACCCATGCCCAGCGGGCATTATACGCGCTGGTGGGCAGACGGTCAACATTTCACACCTCAACGTACGCCGTACAAACATCTCGCCGACCAGTGGTTGGATTGGGAAGCCGATCGACGGGGAATTTATATACGCCATCAGACCAACGCCACAGAGAAGCGCATAGGAGATCGTCGACTCCCCGTCGATGGGTTTGCCCTTGTACAAGGAACACCGACCGTATTTCAATTTTATGGGTGTTACTGGCACGGCCACCAATGTCCTTTCAGCGCTGGACGCTTCAACGAACGACGTGGGAAATCAGCAGAAGAATTACGAGCAGAAGTGGTGGAGAATGGAGATTACGTCAAAGAGTTGGGGTACGATCTGATCGAACTGTGGGAGTGTGAATTTCATACCATGTGCCAGACCCTCCCACACTTACGCGACTTCCTTAAAGCGCGCGAGTACCCGTTGAGTCGCCGACCACTCTTGACCCTGCCACAGCTTTTCGACGCCGTTCGTTCCGGGACCCTGTATGGATTTGTGGAATGCGACCTCCATGTTCCCGACCATCTCAAGCCCCTCTTCGCCCAGTGCCCGCCTATCTTCAAGAACACGCTGGTGGGTCGGGCTGACATTGGAGAGACCATGGGCGCCTATGCTGAGGAACATGACGTATTGAAACAACCTCGTCGAATGTTGATTGGGAGTATGTGGGCAGAGAAAATCTTGCTGGGTACCCCTCTGCTACAGTGGTACATGAGCCATGGTCTCGAAGTGACGCGCGTGTACCAAGTCCTTCAGTATATACCCAACGCCTGTTTCGCGCGGAATGCCGACATCGTCACGTCTGCCCGTCGTCAAGGCGATCAAGATCCTAGTCAGGCCATCATCGGTGAATCTTGGAAATTGACAGGCAATGGTTACTACGGAAAAACGGTCACCAACCAAGACAAGCACGTCAACGTCAATATCTGTACAACCAAACAAGCCCGCAAAAAGATCAACTCGCCTCTGTTTCGGTCCGTCGACGTCATCGATGATGATACCTATGAAATCTCTTCAGCCAAAAAGGTCATTCGTTACAACCTGCCCCTCCAAATTGGATGTATGGTATACCAGGTGGCCAAACTGAGGATGCTCCAGTTCCTCTACGATTTCATGGGTGTGTATTTCCATCCAGCCGATTGGCAACTCATGGAAATGGACACGGACTCTGCCTACATGACCGTCTCTAATGCGGATTGGGAGTCCCTGGTGAAACCGGAGTTACGCGCACAGTATGAGGTGGAACGGGACCAGTGGCTACCTCGACGTGACCATTACCAGTACGACAAGCGGACGCCGGGCCTGTTTAAGCTGGAGTGGAGTGGCGATGCCATGATCGCCCTGTCGTCCAAGACCTACTTCTGTTACGGTGGAGATGGAAATAATAAGTTCAGTTGCAAAGGAGTCAACCGGCGTGACCCCGCCATCGACAAAGCCTTGTACCTGGACGTGCTCCAAAGCCAGACCAGTGCGAGTGGCACTAACCGAGGATTCCGCGTCGTCGACCACCAGATGCGAGCCTACATCCAGAAACGAGATGCCTTCACATTTTTCTACCCGAAACGGAAAGTCCAGGCCGATGGCATCAGCACCACTTACTTGGACTTGTGAACATATCTTATACCCGGACTTTTCTAATGGACATACATATTTGGACTCTAAATAACTCTCTATATATACATTACACCACGAACTTGTTTGTCATTCTTTTGAATAAGTACTCGATATACGTCAGTGCGAGGACTCGGTTGAACTGTTATATACTCCACTGTGATTTCTCTCTCTATACATACGTTCACCTCAATTCTTGTTTGCAACGTTCTTATATACTTGTACATACATTCTTGGTCACTTGTTCACCTTAATAAATATTCGAACTTCACTTGGGTTTTCATGCAGTTTTTTTTATTGAACACCACCACCACCACCGAATCATTCGTACTAACCATGCTCCGAGCAGGTTATATCATGGTCTTAACACCTCTGTTGGGTTGCTGGGTATTGATGGGTCACATCCCGAGCACTGAAAGAGACGTCCTTAGACGTCCGGATGTTCAACCTCCGGCACTTTTTCACCGGCCTGGCCCGTCCCAGCACGCAGCGCGCGCGCGCGCGCGGAGGTTCTCCGGAAGAGCGCGTCATCACCGGCAGTGCGCACGCGCGGATCAAAAGGTCACCTGTCAAACGGTCTCCCTTTCGGCAAGGTTCGGAGAATACATAGAACTTATAGTCATAATCTATACGTGTTGGACGAGTCTCTTCACTCACCGTATACACGTACCTCAATGAAATGCCCGCTCCAAACCTAGACCAAATACACGTACTTGGTCTGTGGGCGGATTTCATTGGCTCTCTATTTTTTACTATAGTGCGCTTGCATTCTAACCTTGGTGGGTGACATTTTGGCCCCATCCTACACCACTGATTTCAGTTTGACTGAATCTCCAGATGCATTATGAATAAAACACACAAGACAGGGTTTTTTTTTTTTTTGGTGAGATCTCATTTTTTATTCAGTGAACAACAACAACGTGAGAACAACCACGTGAAAACTGAAGCCCAGAACAAGGGGCTTGTAATTAATTCAAGCCGAGAACAGCGGGCGTGTGTTCATTGAAAGAATTCAAGCCCAGAACGGGACTTGTACATTGAAATGATGGGCGGCCCAGTCATAGACGAGTACATCTCGGTCCTCGGCCTTGGGGTACTCGTCAAACATGTGGACGATGGTAGATAAGGGTCTTCCCCGGCATCGATGGTACAGGTAAAACAAGCAATATTGTCCGCACACCATACTGTCCAGGCTTTGCAACGTTTTAGTATTCCAACACCACGTCTCTGTGCCTTGATCCATGAAGTCTGTTAAATCGGGATGCAGGGGTGGTAGGCCGTACGGGTCAAAGTATTCACCCTGCTCTTCTGTCAAGTACACGGCCACCCAGTGTTGACCGGGCCGATCCATCGGGTCTGTATTCAGGACGTAAGCAGCCGGATACACACGGTCTAATGGGAACACGTCTCGGGCGAACACTCCTTGAAACACCCTACGTGTTCCTGGGTCAGTCTCCAGCACCGTGGTTATCTGGTCTGTATCCATGTTAGGTGGCGAAGTCACACAGCACGTTACGGCTTTTATCGATTTGAATGATGTTGTCAAACTCAGCGTAGCAGATCACATTGATGGTTTTCGGTAAAGGTGTCCCGAAGTGCAGTTCCAAGCGTAAGTTGCCTTTCTTGATGAGACTCAGTTGATGATCGTTGTCTAAGGTGGGAGTCAGATCGAAACAGAACAATGTGTACCCTCTGCCGAAATCGTCTCGACTGATCATATTTCCCTCGTCTTGGTTGATTTGGCCAGTTGCTGTGAAGAGGTTCAGATAGCTCCGGATGTAATTGTCCGTTCCAAAGTTAGGTTGTAAGGGGCGTGCCGATACCTGTTGGCCATCCACATGCAGGGCCACGAAATTGATGTTGAACGCTTTTAGGTTGAACGGATTCCTCGAGAGAGTCCCATTATAACTCACGTTCTCCACACAGGCTAGGGTTAAACGCTTGGGCAAATCCCCAGGAACAGGTTTTCTTGATTGACAATCATATTGCCTTTAGGAACGGAAAAGACCTTGGTCTGTACTCGTCGAATCGGGTACTGGGCTGGTTTTTTCTCCAAGGCTCTGATGTGCCCCAACTGTACACCTGGGCTGGGTTTCACTTTGCGTACAAACAGACTTGCCTATTGGATGACAATGTTATACTCGAGGTCCTCATTCGGGGCCATCAAGGCAAACGCAGGCGTTGCGCGCACTAGTCGTATTTTGACAGGTACTCCATTCAAGAGGTATCGGTCCTGCATGAATAAGTCCGCATGCAGACGTCCCATCATATCGACCGAGTGACTCTCTGCTGTGGCATCCCCTCTCTCCGTATAGCCGGCATTATCAGGACTCGCTTCCATGTTGCCTGGGGTATCTCGGTAGAACAACGGGGCTGTCAAATACGACTTTTTAGCGTCACGCCCGTAGGATAACAGTGTTTCGATGTAGGCTCGGTACGGGTACGTGTTCGTCGAGGCGCTCACCAGTTTATCACTCAGGGCTATATCCACTTGCTGGAATAGCGAATGAAGCCAGAGATTCACTGGTCCCACGGTGCCTCTGCTTTCAGGACTGTCCCATCTTTATTGGTGATTTTAGCTTTCACATATAGGTACGTATGGGCTAAATCCAGGTAGGTCGTATCTGCGTTGGTGATGGTGAATTCAATGGGGCCTGTGGCTGTAATGCTGGAAAGGGGCAGATGTTCCACCCACTGACCCTCTTCGGCACTGGTCTGAGTAGGTGGGACGGTCCATAAATCAAATTCACTGTTGGTAGAAGGACACGACTCGGCATGGATGAAAGCCATCTTTAGGAAAAGATATCCTTGGTC